>PVIC010000336.1:52849-77949 GCA_004025085.1 Thryonomys swinderianus | reverse complement strand
ATTGGCTGTGAGAAACTAATCATAATTATTCTTTTTGTTGTGCTCTTTGTCACACTGTATAAAGGGTGTTTAAGAGTATCAGTTTTTGTCAACAACTTCCACCTGGATAAAGCTGCTAGGATAAATGGGGCAGATTTCATTTTCATTTTTCTATTGACACCACAAGATTCTACAGAGTATTAACATAACTAATGGCTTCCTTTCCTCCCTTTCAATATCTTTGTTTTGCTACTGGGCTTTCCCTCTGGCATTTGTAGGTGAATGTAGAGGGAATGTTGTCTTTTGGATTCCTTAGCCTTTTTGACCTATGTCTGCTGGGGTCTTCTGTAAAAATCATACTAGTTTTAAAGAAATTTGTTTTACTTAAATTCATTTTCTTTATACTTAAGATTGTTTAAATCTACCTTCAGAAAGAATAGTTATGAGGGCCGGAGGGTTAGCTCAGTGGTTCCAGTGCCTGCCTTGCAAGCGCAAGGACCTGAGTTCGATCCCCGGTTACCACATATAATGCTGGGCGTGGTGGCTCACGCCTGTAATCCCAGCACTCGGGAGGCAGAGACAGGAGGATTGCTGAGTTTGCGGCGGCTTGCCTGGGCTACATAGTGAGCTCAGGGCCAGCCTGAACTACAAAGCGAGACCCTGTCTCCAAAAAAAAAAAAAAAAAAAAAAGAATAGTTATGAATCTCCTTCCAAGTCCCCAAGTTGGAGTGTGCAATTTTGGGCTGATAGACTATATTTATCCATAATGCATGTGCATGTTGGAGGAAACATCGTTGTTCTCTTTTGCATATAAAATTAATATTCAAGAAATTTATTTGCCTGGGGTTATTTATGAGAGCTGAAAGAGTGAGGGCCATGGTGATATATAGAGGATCAAAACTGTAGAAAGAAGGGAAAGAAAGGAGGGAGAGAAAGCAAGGGAAGGGGGGGAAAAAGGAAAGATGGAGGGAAAGGAGGAATAAAGAAGAGGGAGCGAGGAAGAGAAGGAAGAAGCAAGAGAAGGAAGAAGCAAAGAAGGAGGGAAGAAAAGGAGAAAAAAGGGAGAAGGGGAAGGACGGAACAAGGAAAGGCAGCAATAAAGGAGGAAGGAAAGCATCATGGTGCTTGGGATTCTGTACTCTTTGCACCAGAGGGTTTTGCATGTGTTTTTAGAGGTTGAGATTCTCCTCTGGTAAAGGAGCGACCAATGACTCACAAGTTGGAAGCCCACTATCTTCAATGAGGCACAGTGACTGAGTCTGGCCAGGCAGTGGGTCCTGGGGAAGTTGTCCCCAAAGAGCATATGTCACAGCCATGGCTGATGTGGAATCATGATGAGATGTTGTAAGAGAGTCAAATCTTTAAAACTCGTGTCAACAGACTCATACATGTGGCTGTAGAAACTGGAGAAGAGATAGGTTTCAAATGTACATAATCTTAGAAATCTTCTAGAATGATAGTCCTTCTGTAATGTGAAATGAACCCAATTTCTCTTTTGAGTTTAAAGGAAAAAATATTCAGACATCAAAAATCATTGATTTCTTTTAAATATCTGTTTAGAGATTGACTTCTTTCTAAGTTGCTAAAAATCCTGCCATGCTGTTATGGGCAAAACTAAAATGTTCCCTAAAGAGCAAACTATTGCCTTCTGCGAGGTCAGCCTCTGGTTGGAAATTAGAAGCTGGAATTTTCTCTACAGAAATTCTCCCTCTCCTGTAAGATATATCCCAGATAGAATATTTCAAAGCCAAAGGACTCAAGAAAATCCAGAGGATTTGATGGGTTAAACAAGATAAAGGAGCTCATGTGGAGGGTGGCTGAGGCTTTTCATTGTTTTATCTTGGGAGTAGAAAATGGTGATGGGAAAAATTTAGGAACAACAGGAACTTGAAGTTGAACCATAGGTGACCACCAAAGATTTGCTTTGCCTCAGTCCATAACATTTTGACCTGAGACTTCACAAGTTCTGTTTCTTCTGTCATTTTCAACTTTGGAAGAGGATGCTTTTTATCTATCTGTCTATCTCTCTCACTCTTAGCTCTATTTGTCTGCATCTGTCTGTCTGTATATCTTACCATCGTTTTCTTCAGTCAGTAAGAATTGGACAGATCACCGCACCTTTCCCTGTTTTGGGTGGGTGTGAGATGATAGATCATTCGTGCCTGTGGCCCTGCAATTCGCTCCTCAAAGCTGCAGTGTTTTCTAAAGCCATGCCCATTCCCGCCCTCTGCAGGCCCATGACTTAGCAGCTGTCGACAACTTCTGATCTCATGTTAAACAAACCCACACTCTATATTGCCTTAGGAAGCCCCGCATGATGTGGTTGGCTGTCTGTCATCACTTTCTCTCATTCACTGCCCTCGGCTGGGGCTCAGTGCTGCTCCTCAGTTGCCCAGCTCTTGCCTCTCTTAGCAGTTTTGTTCCTGCCCTTTCCTCTGCTTGTGCTGCTCCTCCCCAGCTCTGCCTCCGATTTCTGGGCTGTTGTCTTCTCAATGTCTTGTCCTCCACAAACTTTCTAAAGCAGCTCCTCTAAATACCTTTCCCTACAGGACTTACCTGGCTACAATTGTCTCTCTATCTTTCCATCTATCTATCTATCTATCTATCTATCTATCTATCTATCTATCTATCTATCTATCTATCTATCTATCCATCCATCCATTTAATCTGTCTATATATCATCTATATAATAATCTAGCATAATCTTCACAGACACAAAAATGACCATCTCTGTTGTTTTCACATGTACTGAAATGCAAGTTCTTGGAGCAGCCACTGGGCTTCAGCTCAAGCTAATCATACTCTGCTCTAAGATAATTTCTGGCATAAAATACTTAGCAAAGATGCGGGGAGTGAATTTCAACTTCTACTGTCCCTGAAAAGTGGACCAGTCTAAGGGCAGGCTGTAAGAGAACTTTCCATAATGGATATGGTGAACTGTTTGGAGAAGGCCATAGTTTCCATGAGGAAAGTGGAACAAGAATGCAGTAGTCTAAACTAACCACAAGCTGGGCCCTGTAGTTATTATTTTATAGACATTTCCTCACTTACTTGTATTAATTCAAGGAGTAAATAGGCCCTGCAGAAAGCAATTATAGCTGCTAAACAAAAGGTAGTTTTCCCCACTGCGAGGGGTCCAGGACTTGGGGTTACAGACTATACAGCATTTTCCGTGTCTGTCCTCCTTTCTCCATCGTAAGGACACTTTCGTTGTGATCAGCATGCTCTCTTCCTGGAGAATGAAGTCTAAAGTTTGCAAACATGGAAGGGATCAGTGTATTTCAGAATGAATGTTTATCTGGCAGGGCCACTAAGATGGAGCTTTTGTTTTATTTGGTTTTGACCTCTCTTTATCTTTCTTATTTTCCTTGGCATAGGTCAGTTTGGCTCCTCTGTGGCCTCGTATTTCCTCTTCCTGAGATGGATGTATGGGGTAAATATGGTTCTCTTCATCCTGACGTTCAGCCTCATCATGTTGCCAGAGGTGAGGTCTTCTTAGCTCCATTTTGCAGGACACACTGGGAAAACTTGTTCACGTGACCAATCTCCCAGAAAATCTTGGGAGTACTTTTGAGGACTAGAATATTTGCTTATGCTCATGTCTTGTTATAGTCAGAGCTGTGACAAGATTAACCTTCTAAATGTGTGCCCCTGCGATGAAGGACTTCATCCTTTCTCCAAGGGTGTATGAATGTCACCAAGTTTTATATAACATGTATGTGTTTCAATGTGGACCTTTATGTGAGAGGTTCGTGGTCGCTATCAGGTTCCCAAGGTAGTGGAAGCCGCTGTATTCACTGCTGAGAACAGCTGTTCCTCTTTTAGGATACCTTGTCAGTTGTATTTCTTTTGCCAAGTTGGCTTTAAAATAAATGCTGCATAAATACAATGATAAGCATCGAGGTTTTCTAAATTGAAGAAACAGAAAATGGGGAAATGTTTTGCAGATACTAAGTTATCCATGCCCCCCCACACACACACACATGTACACATTCTTAGCGGGGAGAGTGTGGTAGAGGCAAAGTGTTTTGGGACCAAAGTCAGAAAGTAAATCAGACGGAAGGTCCAGACTGAGAGAGAAGGCAGAGCCCTGAGCCCATGTCAGAAGAAATCAAAACACTAGCTTGAGTTTAGGGCCTTCACCTCCAGAGTTACACGGCTCTGCCCTCTGTGGATACTTGCCATACAAAAATTAGGGGAGGTTTTATTTACCCTATAAAGGAAATATGCAGGTTCAAGTGTTTCAAACACTCACGTACTCAATACAGAACTGGCCAGAGCCAGCATAACGCAGTGTTTTAGCGACTGCATAGCTTTAAATCTGTGATATTTTGTGTACCTCACCGGCCTCCCTACTGAAATAGTAAGAATTCGTTATAATCAGCAGATATTACCTTTTAATAGTGCAAATCTCTTTCACTCCCTTTACATATTGGAACTCACGAGGTGGGTTGTTCTTTCATTTAAAATGAGGAAACTGAGTCTTATAGTGGTTAAATGACCTAGTGATTCTGTTTTTTCTTTAAGAGGCATTGGAATCAGAACCCATGATTCTCTTTGTTCCCAGATTTTTACTTTAATCCACTTTTCTTATAATCCCTGTGCTAATTTGTGGGCATGTGAGGGTGTCCGGATCATACAAGAAGTAGATGTGAATTCGAAGTCCCCGCGTAGTTTCTTTCCCAGGTGAAAACTCTCGGGCAGTGCCACAAAATGTGTGTTCCATCTCTTTCCAATTAAGCCTAGTTTCATTTTTGCTGATCTCGCTAAAGAAACCTCCAAATCCTGCCTTCAATCGCTGTGTCAGACAGTGGTTTATCAGCTGCGGGGTCTCCCGCCCATGCCTCCCCCGGCTCTGCAGGAGGAAAGGAAAGGCTGCTGCTCCCTCTATGAAATCACACAGCTGTGCGGTGGACGGAGTGCATGTGTGTTGGGTGGGAGGTAGTCTGAGCCCAGAGAGCATCTTGCTTTTTCATAACCCTGTGTTCTGTGGCAAGGGGGCCCTGTTTTCCGGGCAAGGTTCCTGTTTGCTGCTTAAGAACAGAAGCTGTGCTCCCCATATGTTAACTTTACAGGACTACTGGAGATCGGACTGGGGACCTCTGGGCCTCATAGGGCTATTTTATGGCTGCCTTCATCTCAAACCCTCCATTCTTCAGTGCTCTGAGGGATACACCATTTCTCCTCAAACTTCAGTGTCCATGGACAAACGTGACCTTAGTATCTTGTGATCTCTGTGACTACTTCTACCTTTGAGGTGAAACACTATTTATGTAAAGAGACACTCTGTTCTGCTCAGACAAGGAAGCTACAGGGGCAAAAGGCTGTAGTACATCAGTGAAATAAATAGGTTACAGATGTGTAAAGACTGGATTTGTTCTTTGGTATGAGAATCTAAAGATGTAAATGAGTTCTAGAATGTATGATAGATATTGTGAAATAGAAAATATTCAAAGGGAAAAGGTAGGTAGGGGTATGTAATGAGGGGAAAGAAAAAAATGTGATGGTGAAAAAGGAAACAAAGCATATGTACATGGGGGCATGTGGGGTGATAGAGGAATGGGAAAAATGAGAATTAAGGGCTGGAGGGTTAGCTCAGTGGTTCCGGCGCCTGCCTTGCAAGCGCAAGGACCTGAGTTCGATCCCGGGTAACCACATAGAATGCTGGGCGTGGAGACACGCCCACCAACAATCAACACCGCATACCACAATGCCGGACGTGGTGGCTCACGCCTGTCATCCCAGCACTCGGGAGGCAGAGACAGGAGGATTGCTGAGTTCGAGGTTTGCCTGGGCTACATAGTGAGCTCAGAGCCACCTGAACTACAAAGCGAGACCCTGTCTCAAAAAAAAAAAAAAAAAAAGAATTCAATTTAAATAAAAGGATCATGTCTTGTACAGCGGGAGTGAGGAGGAGCTGCTTCCTGACTCTTCCCCAGGGTTCGGACTATATTTGGCTTCTGCGCATAGCCAGGGCGGAGAAGATTCCGTCTCACAAAAGGAGCGGCTTCTGTCCTATGAGCTAGGCCCGAAGTTCTCACCAGGACGCCTTCCTGCGCCCTTATTCCTGCCCTGTTTCCCGCCAGCTGCTCTCCAGCACTGTTCTCCCCACGTAGCTCCGCGCCTCGCATGACGGCGTGGACTCAGAGCAGCACCCTGCGTGAGGGTGCCGCAGATTCCACAGCCAGGGTCCAAGTGTTGCCCTAGTTTCCCATCCTTGACTCAGCCTCGTTCTCTCCCTCCACCCCCACCTCTAAATGTCACTCCGCGTGAGGGATAGTTTTGCCAGATAGTTCTGTCCAGTCCCTGTAGGCTTCTTCTCTACTTTCTACATTGTCTAAATCAACCACTGTGGAGGGCCTGGATGTGGGGCTCTGCAGACAGCTTCCCGGTGACTGTGGTTGTCCTCACCACACCCCACTGGTGGACTGGACTCAGGGTTAGGGTCCTCAGCAGTCCCTTTGTTCTGAACTCTGGATCTAGTAGATTCCCAGAGAGTGGGACCCCACATGGAAAACCACGAAGTCCCCATAAAATAGTTTCAGAAGAGTTTTTAAACAAAACCATTTGTAATCCCATGTGTGGCTGATTGTAATTGTTTGTAATTGTTAAGTGCTCTTTTTATTTCTTCCCCATATAGTACCTCTGGGGTTTGCCATATGGCAGTTTACCTAGGAAAACAGTTCCAAGAGCAGAAGAGGCATCTGCAGCCAACTTTGGAGTGTTGTATGACTTCAATGTAAGTGTCTCCACACAACTGTGAGGGTAGGGAATGGATTGTTCCTCGGTGACTTCACCCAGATGCTCGCTAAGTGTCTTTAAAGTGATCTCACTGTCTTCTGTTCAAGAAAGAAAGAATATATATGCATGTATTTGAATAAGGATTAGAAATATGACAATAAGATTAGGTGGAAATATGGATCACTGAGTAAAGGTTAGCTCAGAGTTCACAGATTTGAAGAATATAATATTCTTACCTCTGGCTTAAAGAAAGAACAAAGGAATTGCTTGCAAATACTTTTTGAGAAATTTTGCTGTGTTCTTAAGGAATTCATTTTCCACATCATAGTAACTTCCTTGCTCTATAAACAAGATTCCTACTCAGAATTACTCAAAACAATAAATACTAAAAAGATAACAAATTCTTGGGCCGGAGGGTTAGCTCAGTGGTTCCGGCGCCTGCCTCGCAAACGCAAGGTCCTGAGTTCGATCCCCGGTAACCACATATAATGCTGGGCGTGGAGAAATGCCCACCAACAATCAACGCCGCATACCACAATGCCAGACGTGGTGGCTCACGCCTGTAATCCCAGCACTTGGAGGAGGATTGCTGAGTTCGTGGCGGCTTGCCTGGGCACCATAGTGAGCTCAGGGCCAGCCTGAACTACAAAGCGAGACCCTGTCTCCAAAAAAAAGCAAAAAAAAAAAAAAAAAAAAAGGATAACAAATTCTAAATTTTAAATAGTACCGGACATTGCTCATTGTAGTTACTGAATGGATACTATGCTGTGGAAGAGGTAAAATTAGCATTACTCATTATGCCAGAGGTTTAATCCTGCCCATCAAAAAATCTTTTAGAATGCGATTAAAGTTTCTGACAATGATACAATTCCATACATTCTTTTTAAAATAGTTTGGAGATATTTAGAAACATATGAGTGGAAAGGTGCAAAACTGAAATTGGAGAATTGATAACTCAAGGAATTTTTTGGAAGATGGAAATGAGAATGGATTTTTATTTGGGCTATGGAAGAAAAGAAGAAAAATATCCAGATGTTATCTGTGATTGTTAATGTATGTATTTCACAGATTCTTTGATTTCTACCCAGAGCATCCTATATTGTGAGCTTCCTAAAGAAGGGAATGTGGCAACCACATCCTTGTTTCAGCCATTGCTCCTGTCCTCACCCCAGTGAGGTGTAGTGAGTTTTGTTTACGAATAATCCTGAGTTGGGGTGTAAGGGAGTTGTGGGACTTGAGAAGAAACGACAGAAATCAACCCTCCCCATCCGTACCAGAATAGGCAACCTTGAGAAAGCGTCCCAGCCTCGGAGGGAACTAAGCAAGTACAGAATTGACATAAGACACACCAACAAAGTTTGGCATTTGGCATCTTCAAATACCCCTGCCGCTTCAACTTTTCATTTCAGTTCAGCATTGATTTACTAAATATTAGAATGTCTTCATTTTAGAAAGATGAGTGGCCTTGTTCTTAACCTCAAGATACTCATGTTAATAGAAGAAAGACACAGGTAATTGCTACATAGTATTGTATGCTCTAAGTTAGCGCTATAGAGAAGAAAAGGAAGGTCTTGTGGAACCCTAAGCAAGTTGCTAATTTTGCTTGAGCAGGCCTGGGTTCTATAGATATATAGACTTAAATTGTACTTCTCACTATTTTGGTTTTATAAATTTGTTATTTTTAGTAGTTTTGTTGTAGTGTACTCTTCACACCATAAAATTCACTCAATGTAGGTATATAGTTCAGTAATTTTTTAAAAATGTATATAGTTATGCAACCATCATCACAATCCAGTTTTCTTTTTTTTCGTTGTTGTTTGGTTTTTTTAAGACAGGGTTTCACTATAATTCAGCACCTAAGCTGGCCTGGAACTCAGCATCCTTGTGTCTCAGCCTCCCAGGTGCTAGAATTACAGACCTATGGCACCACACCCCGCAATGATCCTATTTTAAGACCTCAGTCACCTCCAAGAAGTTCCTTTGTGCTGTTTCCAGTCAGCCTGTCCTCCCATCCTTAGTCTCAGGCACCACTGGTCCCGCTTTCTATCTCTGTAGTTTTGCTTTTTCTAGATTTTATGAAAATAATTGGAATTACATGATATTAAGCCTTTTTGAAGGTCTTTCACTTAGCATTATGTTTCTGCAGCTGGTTCACTAATGTTGTGACACATATAGTAATTCGTTACTCTTCAGTGCAGAGCAGTGTTGCATTGTGTGGTTGTGCTGTTGTCTGTTTAATTATTCACCAGTTGATAGATATCTACATTGTTTCTAGTTTTTCATTATTTTGAATAATATTGCTATTAATATTTACATGCATGTCTTTATGTGAATAGATGCTTTCATTTCTTTTAGAGAGTAAATATGAAGGGAATTACTGGGTAAGCATATATATAATTTTGTAAGAATTTACCCATATTCCAGAGAGGGTGACCGCTTAATATTTCCCCAGCAGTATATGTTGATTGCAATTTGGTTAAATCTTTAACAACTGATGATGTTGAGCCTTTTCGATTTTTAGCCTATGCTGTTGGAGGTGTAATGGTATTATCCTGTCCTTCTAATTTGTATTTTCTTTTTTATTTGATATTGACAAATTATATATATGTATGTGTACAAAATGATATGATTTGATCATAAATATGGGATGATTAAACCAAGTAAACTAACCTATTACCTCAAATATTTGAATTTTTGTGATGAGAACATCTCTCGCTCTCTAGTCTGTCTTTGTGAGGCTTGAAACCAGGAGTGTTCTGCCACTGAGCTATATCCCTAGCCCTTTCTAAAAAAATTTTTTTGATACAGAAAGAAAATAAAAGAGCATGTATAAAGGGGGTGAGGAGGGGTGGGTGGGTAGGGATATGGGAAAAAATGAGAATTAACTTGTGTCATATACTGGTACAAATTCCCCAATGTTATACGTGATTTTGAGATGTATATAAATTGTACCAATAAAGAATTCAATTAAAAAAAATTTTTTTTGAGACAGGATCTCCCTAAATAGACCAAGATGGCCTCAAACTTGTGGTCCTTCTGCCTTACCTCCTGAGTACCTGGGATTACAGGTCTTTCCCACCATACCCAGTGAGATTAATACTTTTAGTGATATTGAAATGCATAGTAGTCCATAGTAGCTGTATTCTCACATCATACAATAGCCTCAAACTTTTTTGTCCTGTCTGAGGCTTTGTCACTTTCAGTTGTCATCTTTCTGCCCCAGTTGCCAATCCCCAGCCTACATTAACCATCATTCTACTTACTGTTTCTGAGTTCAATTAATTAGCTTGCAATTGTGAGCATGTGGTATTTGTATTTCAGTTTTTCTTATTTCACTTAGCAGTGACCTGTAATTGGTAAATAAGACCATTTACCTCCTAACCCTTTCTGTGGTGAACATTTTTATTTGAAAGCTGAGTGTGAGACTCTTCTCATATGTAAAATGGAAAAAAAAAATAGTATCTACCCTGAAAAGTATTCAGTAAGGCAAAGCCTGAAAGAACAGGCAGTGTAGCACAGGGCATATAGCACATGCAAATATTGTTTTATATATCAAAGAGCCGTAACTTGCCAAAGGCAAACAGCTATTAGCACACACAGTTGGAATGCAGGGCTAATTATATTAGATAAGGCCAGAGTCATGAAGGGCATGGTAACAAAACACCTATTGCATAATGTTAAATGATTTATCAATTAAAAAGACCCACTGAAGGATTCAGAGAAAGCCAATGATAAGATTAACAAGTTATTCATTGAATCTGATTTTTTTTTTTTTTTTTTTGAGACAGGGTCTTGCTTTGTAGTTCGGGCTGGCTCTGAGCTCACTATGTAGCCCAGGCAAGCCTGGAACTCAGCAATCCTCCTGTCTCTGCATCCCGAGTGCTGGGATTACAGGCGTGAGCTACCATGCCCGGCACTGTGGTATGTGGTATTGATTGTTGGTGGGCGTGAGTCTCCATGCCCAGCATTGTACGTGGTTTCTGGGGATCGAACTCAGGACCTTGCACTTGCGAGGCAGGTGCCAGAACCACTGAGCTAATCCTCTGGCCCTGAATCTGATTTTTTATGGAGCTATTAATATTACTGCCTTAAGTTTTATGTGATGGATGAGTTTTATAAGTTTGGAGTATGAAAAGCTTTGTCACACTTGTTTCCAAGATTTTATTGTAAATTTGATAAGGAAATATCAGACCCATTATGCAGATGCTCCATTTTTTTTTCCTCATTTTTGTGAGAAGAAGGATTTCAGTCCATCCTGGAATAAAAATAGTGTAAGGTGAGGAAATACTTTTATCGGACCAAGAGATTGGTCTGAAGCTGATATAGTAGCTTCATAACTGGAAAATTCTTCTGTTTATATTGCAATCTAACCCTTGCTGTAACCTAGTAAAGTCCTTATTATCCCTAATTTACAAAGGGGCCTGAGGTTTGGTGGGCTTTGGTGTTTCTTCCATATTCCTCAGGTGACAAATGATGGGGCTGAGATTCTCATCACTGTGTGATTCTAACACCCGGAACATGCTGTCTTCTGTGCTCTTGGAAGCTCCCAAGATAGCTACAATTTTATGCTGGAAATTCAGAAAGTAAGGGAATTTTAGAGATGCAAATGCCTTCAAACATCTTCCATTCTGTGCCCCACATTGTAAAGACAGAGAAACTGATTCTCAGAAGGAAGCTCAGGGTCCTTTATCTGAGAACTGGCTAATTTAGCATTTCTTCCATTTCCTGTATTCCATTACTAATTTTTCTCTTGTAATTTCCATCAACATTCTCACTGACTATTCTGGAACGTTGACTGGTTGTTTAATGTTCTATCTGTCTTAAAAGGAAAACAATTAGAATCCACTTTCAACTCTTATAGTAAAGTTGCTGTTTCAAAACCACCTTTTAAAATACAATGACAATTCAGTATTTCTTCTTGCCCCGGTTTCTCACTCGATACTCTTGAATAGTGACCTCACAGAGAGAGGCCTGCTCTGTATTAAAAGGGGAGCCCAGCTTCACCTATCTTTTCACAATGCAGACATCCAAAAGTTACCTGAAAACTCACAATTAGGATTTGCAGAGAGCCCACTGACACCAAGAAGAAAAGAAAAGATGTAATTCAGCCCTAGGGCAGAGATGACTATGGTTCTCAAACAGTCTAATTGGGCCATGAATTATTTTGTCTCTTCTGAGAAGGTTAATGTGTCAATAATGCCATTCTATATAGCAAACAAAGAGAAAAAATTTTCCTATTTGTAGAAAACTGTAAAAATAGATGCAAGCATGACCTCTTGTGGTAGAGGGGCCTACTGAATGGAAAGGGTCAGAAAAACCTTGCTGTGGAGGTGGGAAGGTTGTGAGGAACTACTGACACACACTGAGCTTTAGCTGGAAACCTTGGAACCTACACTCCAGCCTTGGAGAAGCTCAGCTTTCTGTCACTTATAAGCACATATCACATAACTCATCCAAATTCTCCTTGACTAAAGTAGTCACGTACCATTTGATATGTTCAAGGTCAGCCAGACTTGTTTCCAAGATTTTGTGGCTTCTCTGGGTCACACACCTTGCTATTTATAAAGCATGCTATTTTTAATACTTTTATTGAGTGCCTAGTGATGGATCTCACTGATCAGGAGGGACATCCATTTTATTAAAACAGTAAAAAGTAAGATTATCTAATATGTCTTTATGAATCAAATTGGCAAAAATTATATCACGTGAATTAGAATGAGCTTAGTCAGTGTATCAGTCAACTTGCTGCCTCTATAAGGAAATTACTAGAGATAATGATCTTAGAGAAGAAGTCTACTTTAGCTCACAGGTTTTAAAAGCCGAGACCAAGACAAGGAAGATCTGTCACTTTGGGTCTCTGGTGAAGGTGCCATATAGAAATAACAGGTAGTATGTGTTTCATCAAGCTCCTTCATGGCATGGAAATGAAAAAGGAAGAAATTTGGGTTCTATAATACCTTTCAAAGGCCCTCTTTAATGATCAGTGTACCTTTCTACAGCCTCAGAATAGCACACCCTGAAGGCCCAGCCTTTTACAAACAGCCCTAGGGATAATCCAGATCCAGACCATAGCAGTGCCTCAGTCACTTTCTTATTGCTCAGATACAATACCTAACAACTTAAAGGAAAATGATTTATTTGGGCTCATGTTTCAGTGTGTAGTTGACTGTCATGGTAGGATGGCATGGCAGGTGGACATGGTGGAGGAGAGCTGCTCATATGTGGCATACAAGAAGACCTGTGGCAGGGCAGAGCAAGGGAGGGAGATAAACTCTTCCCTGCATGCTCTCAGTGCTGCCTACTCTTCTGAACAGATGCTAACCACAAGCCTCCTAACCTCTAACCACAAACAGACCTCCTAACCACAAGCCAGCTCTAGCACCTGGGTAGCACATAAGCCCCACCTCTGAGTGCATGAGGCTGGAAGGCCATGCAGACATAAAGCTGTAACAAGCAGTCCGTAAGAAGAGGAGACACACTGTGCTGGAAAAGCAGTTGGAGGCACAAGGATGTAGGAATAGTAAGGAAGAAGACATGCACTTTTTCTGTTTTTGTAGGGAGAAAGACAGAGAACAAGGCAGAATTTGGAAGGAATGAAGGAAGTGGCAAGACCATAAGATATATGAGTATAGATCTGGGTTGTGCATCGGCAGCTCAGTAGCATGATGTCTTCTGCAAGGTTTATGGAGAAGTGATGAGTGAGCTTAGCCTTCTTTTCTCTGTTGGACACGGTGTGTGGGAAGTAGGGGAACCAGACAGGGGGCAGGGGATGAGCTTTAACACCTGTTATGTTTTAAACAGGTACAGACATGAAATTTTATCTCCAAAACAATTGCACAAGAAAGAAATTATTAATATATTTTTCACTTGGGGATTTGGGACTCAGATAAGTTAATTTGCCAAAGACAACACCGATAATTCAAGTAAACACTGAAATTCAAACTGACTTTCATGTAAACTTGTTTGTTTTACTTTAGCATATTATCCTGAGGCTATTTTTTCTTTCAGAAATGATTCATGCAGGAAGTTTGTCCTCAAAAGACACTGGTCAGAGATAGTATGAATGTCAGTAAGGGAATTCAGTTTGTTATTTAACCAACATCAATATCTTTTTTGAATACTTTTCCAAAGTATAGTGTCTCGTGTAGAACACATTTCAGATCTCTTAAGAGCCTGCATCTCTTATAGTACAGCGCACATTTAGGAGAGATATTTTTGTGATCTACACATAGAATAATAGTGTTATTTTCAGTGCATTTTAGTAGTTCAACTGCATCTTTTTTTTCAAGGGATTCTTATAAAAGAATGAGTTGTTTAAGGTTTCCCTGATAATAAACTATAAAACCATATTACATGCAGAATAAATTGGAGAAAAGTAGTTGTAAAGGACAAGGGGAGAGGAATAGGTGGGGAGAGCATTCAGATGGCTGTGAAGTCTGGCACCTAAGGAGACAAGGAATGAAGGATTGGGTATGGAGGGTCTCAGACGGAAGTACTGCTCTGCAAAAGGCTTTCCCAGTGAATCTGGAAAAAGTATATCACCTGCAGGAGTCCCATATTGGTGAACACTAAGTCCGTTCTGTCTGGAATTCCCCATGACGCCCAGTCACCAGTGGGGAACGTATGTGTTGTGGGTGATCTCATAGGGCAGGTTATGATGCACTCTGGGGTACAGAAGAGTGGCAGCTGAAGTTTGCTTCTGAAGATTTGAGCAGCATATGCCTTTGGATGTTACAGGAGTCTGTTGGCCATGTGTTGTCATTTGCTGTTATTTGGTTTTCAGTAGAGTTTAAAACATCACCAGGATGACTTCTTTGCCACAGCCATTATTTGGGCTGAGCCTCACACTGGGTTGACAGAGATGATATTCTCACAGAAACAAATGTGATTACAGCTATGCCAAGTGCTAGAAAACAAGGGGATATAGTGATAGAGAACATAAGATGGTTTTAGGTTTAAGGGAAGAAGATGAATGATGGAAAAAGTTATTTGCTGAAAAAGTAGCATTTGAATTTGGCTCTGAAGCCTTAGGGTGAGGGTCTGACTTAAGGAAGCATAGAAACAGAATAGCAGTAGCTTGTTGCGTAAAGGCCTGTGACATTAGAGCTCAGAATGCAAAGAGGAAACAGGGACACATGGCATTGGACAGATGGGAGGGGTCAGATCCTGCAGGGTCCTCTAGCATCTGGACCACAAGAGTTTTTTCCTTGGAGTAAGCGCTTCTCTCCAGGCTCCCCCTCTATTAGATATTTAAGTGTTATCATCCTTATCTTTTGCTTACACTTGAAACTGTCTTGAACAAGGATGTAAATGACGCAAACAACTCAGGGAGAAGGATGCCTCCCGCTCAGCTCCTGCGGACCAGCTGCACCTCACATACCTCCAGGAGATGTGCCTCATAAATTACATCTCTCTTTTTCCCACCAGTTTTGACTATTATTTTTATTTGTCTGCAAACAGTGGATTGATGGTGATGCAAATTTTAAGCATTGCTACAGACGATGGAATTCATTCACCGTTCAATGTGTGTTTGTCATCACCACAAACCATGAGAGACTGATATAATTTCAGTGATAAGTACTTAAGAAGTGGATATTTTAAGTGCAGAATTTATGGGAGATTTCTGTAATCCAGCCTCCTACTTCATGTATAATACTTGGCAAGTATGAGGTCCTTCATAAATGTTAGTTAGATAAATAAATACCTGAGTTGATTCTAGCCACCACATAATCAAAACATTCTTTTTCTTGTGAAAATGTGTCAGTGACAATAGAGTAGACCAGTGACAATGGATGGGTTAACCAGAAGTTAGTCTCAGTAGACAGTATGGATAGGAATTTTCCGTGCTTGTTTGGAACTTGGCTCTGGCTGTGATTTCTCTGTCACAGATTTTGGGGTGAAGGGGCTTGCACAGGGAGGGCAGGGTGTGCTGACACGGAAGCTGACAAGAACCTTGCCTGGGTTAGGAGTCAGTTGCTATTTTAGTCACTCCCAGATGTCTGTTGCCTTAGTTTTAGGGAGGAGAGGGCAGCATGCCCGCTGGGTGGGGAGGAGGGGTGTCCCCTTCTGTGACTTTCAACTCACATACATGTAAAGCCAAATCTCAATATGCTCCTAGGATGGATCTGATAAGGCTTTTAAAAATTGTGCTTTTTAATAAGAACTTTCTCATTTAGATTGTATATATAGCCAATAGACAAACTGAAGAAGCGAGAGACACCTACTAGTACAAACCAGAACCCTTCCCTCTTGGGGTGGGATGTAATATTCATGAGGCACAGGCCACTGAGCATATGCTGATGCATGTACACCAGTTGAGCTATTGTGCTAACCAGATGCTGGTGATGTATCTATGTCTTTCATGTTATTTTCATGATGGCTTTTCTTCCCAATGTGGTAATTACGAGTTAGAAAGAAGATGTTAGGCTGTAGTATTTATGAATGCGAGGATGAAGCCCTTTGAAACCTTTTCTAAAAGAATCCCTGAAGGCCTTTCCAAGAGGCCCCGTAAGCAACCACAAGGACCAACCCTAGGGGACCAACAGATGAACAGATGAAAGTCCATGAAGCATTGGTAAGGTATCCTCTTTCCTCAGGTATTATGTCACTAATGCAACACAAGTCTTAGAAGCCAAAGCAAGGATAACAGAAGGAATATCATGGTTAAATACATGGGACTTCCATTAGACCCATTTCAAATTCAGACTCTATTATTCACTAGCTGTGTGAAGGCGATAAGTTAATTACCCTTTCTAAAGTGTAGTTTCCTCATCTGTAAAGTAGCTACAGGGATAGTAGTGTCTGCATCTTCATGCATGTTGGGAAGGGCAAGATCATGGTAAATGATACTGCCTCCAATGTCCAGCTAGATCGTGAGCTGACCAGAAGTAAGACAATGGGTAAGACAGGCGGAGGTCAGCAGGTCACCTTCACTATTGTTAAAGCACCTGGCACATGAAACAAGGAACATTTCTTTGTGGGCGAGTGTGTTTCACAGCTGACCTTGCCAGCAGGACAGGTGTCTTCCCAAAGGGACAAAACAGAGCACTTTCTGGAAGGGGAAGAGCAATCCCCATTTCCTCACCTGTGCTCAATAGTCAGATTGGATCTCACTCTGGAGGGTGGAGGAGAACAACTGGAAGCATCGTATTTTTGGGTCTTCTCCATATGGAGTGAAACAGCAGATGTGGAGGAAGCGGTGTCCTCAGGAGCAGCTGCTTCATAGTGTTCATGTGTTTGACAGAGGTGGTCAACCACACACATGTAGACCGATATTATTCCTGCAGCCATTAATACTGTGCATCAGGAGTATGGCAAGGAAATGGTGTGAGCATCAACTGCTGGGAAAAAAGGAGGAGTTTGGAAAATGGTATTTGTTGAGCCATGAGAAAAAAAATAAACATTTTTGGAGATAACCCTTAAACTGAACAAGAGACCAAGAGTCTACACTCCTGACTTCTGCTATTGTGCTGGGACAAACAAACCAGCATGGAGGTTCAGAGTAGAAGGACTTAACATGATTAAGAGGAAGGAAAAACCTTCACCAGATACATGTAAAACAAGAATATGGTATAGAATTGGGAAATCCTGCCAATGCATATTTTCTGAGGATAAAGATTTCTGGGTACTAGGTACATGTTTGGTACATGCATTAGGTACATGCATTTGGTTTCTGACTTTGGATTTAAGATTAGTCCCTTTGCTCCTTAATTGAGATTTCACTAGTTGTTTTTAAATTGGGGGGGGGGGGTTGAACAGTAGGATTCTGCAGAGAAATATAACCAGTAAAAGATCTGTATCTATATATGGAAATGTATTACATATAATTAGCATATTTAGATTTCTTATAGATAGCTTTGTGTATTGCATCCATTATACATTGATATAAACAATAGATTTATGAGTATCGAGTGATATTTATTTTGAGGAATTCACTGATGTGATTATCGAGACTGAGGAGTCCCAAAATATAACCTTTGCAATGGACAGTCATGCGGAAGCCAGTAGAACAATTAAGTCAGATTTAGCTTGGGAGGCTTAAGAACTAGGGAACTGATTGCACGGTTCTCAGTCTGAGGGCGAGAAATGAGATGAGATGATCCAGGTCAGGCAGAGAGGCAGGAAAAAGAAAGGAAAATTATTTCCTTCTCTGCTCATTCCTTCATCTCATTCAGGCTCTCAGGGACCTGGGGGATGTCCAGCCACATTGGAAAGCACAGTTTAACTTAGGTGCCTGCACTCTATCATACACATTTAGACACTCTCTCTGGACTCCTTGTGGTCCTCTAGCGTTGACACAAAATTACCCATCATAGACTGACTTTCTTTTTTCTTTTTCTTTTCTTCCTTTTTTTTTTTTTTTTTTTGTACTTTGGTCTGAACACAGAACTTTGCACTGTGTATATTCCCAGACTTGTTTTGAGAAATGGTTTTGCTAAATTTCTAAATTACTCAGACTGGGCTCAAACATGGATCTGCCTCCTTAGTGTCCCAAGTGTTTGGGGTTAAAGGCAAGTGCCGCTAAACCCAGTGAATTTATTTATTTTTTCCTTAAAGTGAAAAATACACATAGAGGCCTAGGAGGTATAAAGATACTCAGAAATTCAGTCTTACTTTCCACGTGCTCATTTCATACTGTCCAAAGCTAAGCCCACCAGCTCCTACAAGTTTTCTGTTAGTTCTTGTAGTATTACAAATAAATTTAGCACAAATTTTGAAAGCAATAGTTTTTTTTTTTTTTCAGATCCCCACTGACCTCTGATTTGAGTTAAGTGTGATCTTTATTTAAGGTAATTTTCTAAATTAGCATCTTATTGCTCAGTTCTCTCCCTCCCCCCAAGTTTCCATCCTAGGTTGGTAGAAAGGAAGTAAGATAATCACTGGATTTCCAAAGGTTCAAGGGTGACACATGTCAATCTCAAGAAGGTACCCCGGATAACAAGTTATTATCATCTCATTTCATAAAGTATAATGTGACCATTAATCCTGATATGTTAACTTCATTGGATTAAGAAATGCCTAGTGGATTAGTAGAATGTGAGGTGTTTGTGTCTGGGTCATAGAGGTATGACCTTGGGTACCATACTTCGTTCTTCACCCGTTTCTTTGTGGAACTATTTCCCTCTCTGTTCCCTGCTGCATGAACTAAATAGCTTTGCTCTGCCACAGGCGTCTGTCATAATGTTCCTGGCTTAGAGCCAGCTAACCGTGGACTGAATCCCATCAAACCATGAACTAAATAAAACCTTTTCTCCTTAAGTTGTGAATGTTGAGTGTTGTGACAAGCAATTGGGAAGGTAACTGATACATCTAGTAATTTTAAATCATTTTCATAGAAGGGCTCAGGAAAAGATATACGATGATATGGAAACAATGCTTCAATTCTAAGACTAAAAAAAATCAATGTGAAAAAGAAAAATAAATATCATAAAGCCAGTGTTCAGAATATAAAAAAGGGTTGTTTCGGGAATGATGATTCCAATCTAAAAGACAATGTTTAGGAAGGAGTAAATAATGCCAATGAACATATTTGTTATGAGTGGATGCTATTATAGTCTTGATGGATAGATGAAGTTTATTTTGATGTCTATATCAGTGGGCGTTTCACAGTAATGGCTCCACAGCTGAGCAAGCCTGTATTTGGTTAAATGTTTTATCCATTTAGAAGCCATTGAATTTTAAGTAAACCAAGAAGTTGCCAATCAACATGGCAGCTGAGACATTCACTCTATGGAACAGAACAATAGAGATGATGTCAGAGCTATGACCCAAGTTTAAAATGTACTGTCATTTTGTTATTCCTGTTAGAAGTCTGTCTTTTCCTTTGAGTCCCTCTTTACAACATCTGCTAAGTGACTTTGTTGTTGGATTTTAGGGCTTGGCACAGTATTCCGTCCTCTTTTATGGCTATTACGACAATAAACGCACGATTGGATGGATGAATTTCAGGTTGCCGCTCTCCTATTTTCTGGTGGGGATTATGTGCATTGGATACAGCTTTGTGGTTGTCCTCAAAGCGTAAGTTTCATTTCTCTGTTGGGAAGAAAATGATGATTTCTGGACTCGAACAGGAAACTGACTTGAGAACTGTATATAATTTTGTTCTATGTCATGTCTAGAGGATATAGGGTTTATAAGGAATGATATGTACTTTTAATACCTAACCTAAAATTGATGACTGCATCCACAAGGTGAGCACAAACAGAGGCCTTTGGGTCTGCTGCATCACAGTGATAGGTGCATGCCTATCTCGTCTTTGTGCATGTTTTAAAAAATGTGTCTTTTTGTACCTCAAGGTCTGAATCAGTGTTGTCAAGAGAGGGAAAGAGCCATGACTCTTCTTTTGCATGCAGAAGGGCTTGTGAGTCATAGAATCAGTTCCACAGGAAGAATCTATTCTGTGTTCATTCGTTAAAAAGCCAGCATAATCATTCACCCAAAAATATTTAGCTGTGTAAGACAGAAAAACAAATGGCCCCCAGTGAGGGCATCATGATCAGCTATATAATCATGGTTTTTCTTGGGAAAGGATTTATTAGAGTTTGGGGATGAATTTCACTGGAGAAGTGATAAAATTGCAGTTCATTTTTTTCCCTTTGCATGAAATATATTTATAATATCTTACATAAAGATCCTTCAGAAATTTAGCAGTTATTTAAGCTGTGAGAATATAACATCCTTTAGTCAATTTTCTGACCTTCAGGAGGGAAAGTTGAAACATCTCAAGTAAGAGTTCCGTTCTTTCATTTGACCATACACAAAGCAGACTGGCCTTTTGCCTCACTGTGGGAAGGCCCTTTGCTAAGGGTCTATGAGGGGTCCTTGCAGAGATCTCTGGAGCAGCCTCTGATACAGTTCATGTTCTGTGTCTACCTCACTTCCTCACTGGTCCCAAGGAAACAATCATATTTGGATTTCTTAAGCACCCTCAAGATTTGAAAAATGCTTTGTTGGAGACCCCATTTCTAAGATATTTATTAACAATCAGAGACTCCAAAATAGGATATCTGTCTTTTTTTTTTTTTTTAAGACAGGGTCTTGCTTTGTAGTTCAGGCTGGCTCTGAGCTCACTATGTAGTCCAGGCAAGCCTGGAACTCAGCAATCCTCCTGTCTCTGCCTCCCGAGTGCTGGGATTACAGGCCTGAGCCACCAAGCCCGGCACTGTGGTATGTGGTATTGATGGCTGGTGGGCGTGAGTCTCCACGCCCAGCATTGTATGTGGTTACAGGGGATGGAACTCAGGACCTTGCGCTTGCAAGGCAGGCGCCGGAACCACTGAGCTAATCCTCCAGCCCAAGGGTATCTGTCTTTTTAATAAAGCACTACCATATTCTAGAAATCTAAGATACTTTCTAGTCTTGTGACCATTGTGTGTAATTGAACTAAAATAGTCAAAGATAGCATTTCTATTGCTGAACCTTCATGATTATCATTTCTGTGTTGTACATTTAATTTCTGTGGCCCATGGGGAAGAATGTCTTTGTTCATCTAATTACTGTTCTCAACTTTTGTAGTGATACTGAGGATTGCACCCTTGACTTCAAGCATGCTAGGAAGCATTTTGTCACTGAGATATATCTCAGGCCTATCAGCTTCTTTTAGTGACTCTGCAGAGCCTATGTGCCTTTGAAAGATTTTGGGCCACACTCTGTTTAGTTTCAAGTCTCACCTGTACCTTTTGTGTTAGTTTGTATGAACACGAGTAATTTGCTCTTGTTTCTCATTTCTACTAGGTGAGGAGACAAAAAACACTCACACATACAAAGTACTTAAGTATGCTGACATGCTGGAAGTGTTTAAAAATATTTACCATTGAATAACACTATAAAATAACCATTACTCACAGGCTCACTGAACAACCAAGTGAAGTCAGTGTGGTATAAATTGAGGTCACATAATATTACCCAAAAGAAGACTATAGATGTACCTCAGTGGTAGAGCCCTTCTTACCTTAGATATCAAATCCAAGGTCATATCCAAGGTCACTAAAAAAGTGGGAGGGGGAAGTCACAGTAAAGATTCAGTTAAATATAACAATTTTCTAGCCAATTAATTTAAAGTAGCCAGAATAGCATTGTAGAAGGCAAATCATGCACATGATTAAGACATCATAGAAGGGGCCTAGATGTCTATCAACAGGTAAGAGGAACAAGAAAACGTGGTACTTACTCACAATGGAGAACTACTCTGTCAAAAAGAAAGATAAGCTGGATGTGTCTGTAGAAACATAGACACACTTTGAGACCATGATCTGAAGTGAGATAAATCAGGTCCATAAGCTTCAGTATATCACAGTTTCTCTTATCTGAGAAACCCAAAGTGAAAATAAAGAACAAAATTAAAGCTGGACAAGAGAAGCAGGGAGATAAGGCTTTTTTGAATGGGGAGGAGATCAAGAGATGGGCATGAGGAGGAAGAGCGGATGAAAGAAGGAATATGTGGTATGCACAGGTGTCAACTCCACACAAGAAATGCTATCATTATGTACTGCTCACATATAGTAAATTTAAAAATTAAGTCAAATTAATTGTAATAACTTATTTAACCTCATGTATCAATGTATTATCTTTAATAACCATATAAAATTATTACAGCTTTTTAGCAATAAGTCTTTGAAATGTGGTATGCATTGTACTCTTTACATGTCAGAGTCGAGTAGTCACATTTTTCTGTTGTTGACTGTTACACAAAGACACTCTATGTCGCTTCCCCCTCGACCAGCAAGGAAGACGCGACCGCAAACTCTTCTTTCTGCTGTTTTATTCAGGATCCTTTGCTCGAGCAAAAACAAAAAAGCTCTTCACAGGTCTCTCCCAGTATATATATACATAGTCATCAGCCAATGCCTGAAGGACACGTGGCATTCTGGTATAGGCGGCTATACAGCGGAAGCGAACTGGCTGATCAGGCAATGCCTAAATATAGACTTGTTTTTCAGCGGATATAGACCACTTGATCTACTTCCTCAGCGCCATCTTTTGGGCGCGGTTGCCCTTTGGCTCTCCACAACTCTAGAGGATGCTTTCGTTGGCTTTTACAGATTTACCTGAAGATACCATTTAACATAGGGTCCCAACTCTACACTTTTCCCCCACAGTCATCTATGCTATGCCAGCTTTGTTCCCTGGCATGGCACTTCGATTACTTGTTATTTTCAAGTGATCTAAACTCAGTCACCTACCTATATTACAGATAGTTTCAAAGCAATACATGACTTCCACTCCTACAGCTAGCCATGGGCACAATACCTGGTAGAAGAAGAATCGATGGGATGTAAATATTTACCATCTCTTCCCATCTCTACATCCTACTTCAATCCAATATATTGTTGGAATAAATAGGAGCAAGTGTATGTGACATATGACTTGAATAGAAGACAATCTGAGGTCTCAAACCAACTTTGATATATCAGGACTTAGTTGTCATGTCCATATTGCTGACCTCAGCACCTTATTCATAACATGGAGGCAAATATCTATTGCAATTATATACTAGACAAATCAGAAAGTAAAATGAGATAGAAGCCTAAGAAATACTCTGAGGTTGTTAGAGTGATTGCCTTTATTAGCCCATGACTCTCAGTTGTGGGACCAAAAGTCTTGTGTACTGGGAATCCCCCAGTCTCTCCAAAGGGGAAGGTTGGTCACTAGCTTTAAGCGACTTTCTTCATTTTCTTTTTTTCCAGGACTGTGTATAACCCTGACCACATTAGAAGCTTAGAAATTTTTAGAGTAAGCAGTTACATAATTATTAAAGATAAATTAGTGTAGCATTGTATTGGAAAGTTACACGACACAGATGACATTAGCTCCTTTGTATGTTGGCCTTATCCATTTGAAGTTTAATAACCCAAGGTAAATTTGATTTGCTTTTAAAACCTAGCTGTTACCATTAAAAACAATTCTATAAACTAAAAAGTCTGGAGTTTACTGATATATTTCACAGCACCTAAACTTTTGGGAAGAGTTAATAATTCACAGAATGGATGACTTAATTCCCTGATGTCTTTCCAATCTCAGTAGGCGTTTCTAAGACTTTTCCCCATTGTAGGCTTTCCTAGTGGTAGGATTTTTTCTGTTAATGAGCCTAGCAATAATAAGATAGAATAGTCTAAACTCATCCTTTAATATTTAAATACTGTGTCATATATGGCCTCTAAATGGTATTAAAATTTTGTCTACATAGATTATCTTTTACATATCAAAAACCTATATGCACTAAATCAAGTTTAGAGATAAACATATAAAATTCCTTCCCTATGGCTAAGGGGTAGTGTATTACCCATATTTCTGAATCTGTAACAATAACCATAATTTATATTTTAAATAATAATAATAAACACTTGCAGAGCATCTACAATGTACTGTCATTACCTTTAGCCTTTTCTATATTACAAAGTAGCTATTATACAAGTTTATATATAATAAAATAAAGATCAGAGAAACTAAATGATATGCCTAGTATTATTTGAGTATAGCACCTACTTGAGCCTATGTTTTTCAGGTTCAAAAATGTATCTTCTGCCCACCACATTTTGCCATCTATCTGTAGCTACTTCTCATATAATAGAAGAAAAAGAAACATTTCTCCCATCTATCTTGTATGGTGGATTGAGTAGTTATTAGTTGTTTCTATTGAATTGGTTGAGAAATTAAGGTTTTGACTAAACTCAAATATTCCATAAATTGCAGAACTGAGTTTTGAAGACTGTCCTCTAACTCAGTCTTTATTTTTCCTGGTTCTGGTGAGAATGCATCTATCTTGATGATAACAAGCATCTCTCTCTAGCTTGTCCTGTGTGGGGAGCGGCCTAGCCTAAGTGTTCCTGTCAGGCCTGGAGATCTGCACGGGGTGCTGCCCTAACTAGCAGTTAGGAGGTCTGCACTTTGAAGGGTGCTGCCCAGCTCCCAAGATAAGACCTGCAACTTTTGGAGTTGCTGCACTGGGATGCCTGACTGGGAAAGTAAACAACCTCTGACTTGGCCCCCTGACCATCCTCCCTCAAGTTGGCAACATGTTGTTTTCCTTCCTGTTCCTGTGTAGGTTAGGACTGAATTCTACTAGAGTTATGGATGTACTTACTCTTGTTAAAGTTAAGCATTAATAAAAAATAGTGCAAATGGAGACATCTGGAAGATATACTAATAAGTGAAATCAATAGATCACAGATAGACAGTTTCCGGATCTTTTATCTGGCATGAACACCTGTAGATGCAAATGAGTTCTAGAAAGTAGGACAGCTTTTATAGAGTGGAATATTTCTATAGGAAACTTGGTGTGGGAATGTGATGAGGGGAAGGAATAAATATGATACAGAAAGAAAATAAAAGAGCATGTATAAGGGGGGAGGAGGGGGGAGTGGGTAGGGATATGGGTAAAA
>PVIC010000336.1:0-52749 GCA_004025085.1 Thryonomys swinderianus | reverse complement strand
GTAAGAAAGATAGGAAAAAGATTTAAGAAAATTGTAATTCAACATTTAAAGAACTGATTCTACACAGTATGTTTATAGTTGACATCCTTTTCCTGTTTGTGCACTGATTTCCTGGAGGCTTTGTTCCTGTTTTTCCTCACCTATAAGATAACGTGTAACCATTTTCAATGCCATGTTGGCCTTTTGGAAAAGTATGAATACACCCGGCTCAATGAATGGGTGCTCGCTCAGTACTGACTGAGAGGTCCTCTTGAGCCCATCTGTTCCCCTGCTTTTCTCTTTTCAATCTGCACCCCTTGACTTCATTACCTGCTGGACAGTCCTGGGAGGTTGTTTTCAGTTTTAAAAATTTTATACTAAAATTGTTCCTGCTGATTGGCAAATTCTGTTGGAGTTTAGTGATCCTGATGCAATTCTTTTTTTTTTTTTTTTTTTGCTTTTTGAGACAGGGTCTCGCTTTGTAGTTCAGGCTAGCCCTGAGCTCACTATGGTGCCCAGGCAAGCCGCCGCGAACTTAGCAATCCTTCTGTCCCTGCCTCCCGAGTGCTGGGATTCCTAATAATGATTTTGATGCCTTCTCCTAGGTTATTGGAAGGTAAATAGGGCTAGCCTAGAGGGCATGACATCCTGACAAGTCCTCTAAAGCAGGATTTTCTCCTCTCCCTCAAAATAAGTTGGCCTCCTTTCAAAAATTCTTGGAGAAGAAAAGCAGTTAAATATGAAAGCCTTAAAGTGACCATTTTCTACTTCATATTGCTACCTTATGGCTACTATTGTTATGAAATTCAACATGAAACATTATCCGTCTTGAAATATGGACCAGGGAGGGTGGTTGAGGATTAAGTGAGATGCTCCTGTTGAACCCTATCGAAATGACAAAGACAGAACGAACCACAAAAATATGACAAACATAGTGCTATCTATTATACCATGAGAAGCTACTTATGGTGCATGTGTTTATTGGATGGGGCTCTTTTCAGTGCTAAATTTAGTTCAGAATAATTTAAGTCATTTTACTCATTCATATAATGACAGCTTATGGAATACTTCTACTGGCAGTCTAGAGAGCTATCTAGTGCCTATGAAGTTAGTGGACAAGGAAATAAAATTGTTGCAGGCATGGGCTCATTTGGGGAAACAGACTGTGCACAAAGGAATAACTGGTGGTTGGGGCCAATATTTCTGAATTTGATTTTTGCATTTTATTTTATAGTCAGGTATTTGTCTCTCTTTTTTTTCAAGAACGTAGTACATGGTGTTTTGTACTATCCTTGCAATAACTCTGTTTCTATGTACTATTCTTTTTTAATTTTTTCTCCCTCCCTCCCTCCCTCCCTCCCTTCCTTCCTTCCTTCCTTCCTTCCTTCCTTCCTTCCTTCCTTCCTTCCTTCCTTCCTTCCTTCCTTCCTTCCTTCCTTCCTTCCTTCCTTCCTTTTGTTTTGAGATAGGTTCTCACTCTTAGTTCAGGCTGGACTTGAACTTGCTATGTAGCTTAGGGTAGTCTCAAACTCACAGTCATCCACCTACCTCAGCCTTCCACAACCTGGGATTACAGGTGTGAGCACCATTCCCACTTTGTACTGTTCTTATTCTTTCAGATTTTAGAGAATTTCTGTCTCCTCAATCCCTTTTCTTTTCCCAGCTTTCCTTCAGAGTTAAGCTCTCATGGCCCATTTACCTTAAGATTGATGGGGGCATATATTTGATTTGTTAAAAACCCCCATAATCATCTATAAAATAGTCAAAAAAACACCAAAGTGTGTATGAGGAGCTGCGAACTTGTGCTTAGAGGGAAGGAAGGTGTGTTTAAAACCTTTGGGGACAGCACACATTCATTTTCCAACTCCCCTGGAGGAAAAAATAGTACCTTCATGTTACTTCTAATAGATAAAGGAGTTCAAAAACTGCAGCTTGTTTGGAGAGCGAAAGTTTCTACAAGTATGTGTATTTTTTTCTCTATAGAAGAGACTAGATCTGTGTGTGATACTTCATGGCTTTTAGGCCTGCACTTTAAAGCATGCTGTGGGCATAGTTTGAATTTGTTCTCCTGTGCCCTGTTCACTGTTTCACACTTTTCCTGCCATGTCTCTACACACTAGTTGTGCTGTTTGCTCATCCAGGCAGGACTTCCTTCCCAGCTGGGAGACCATCTTCAGATACAAAATTTCGCAGGTGATAAATCTCCAATTCTACATTTATTTGTCTAGGGGCCATTTTAACTTTAGCTCTACCTTTTGCTCAATGACAATGTAAAACACACATTGAACTGTAGTTATCAAATAAACAATTTCCTCTCTAGGTTTAATCACAATGGCTATCTGATTTAAATCCTTTGGACCTCAAAGAAAAAGGCATTTGGTAAGAACTCCTCACAGTGTCTTAGTTTGGACACTGAAGCAAAGCCAGCAAAGAACCTGGCCCTTGCCCTCTCGAGGTGGTTTATTGCTGGATAATGTCCAGAAAATTAATTATTTCTTTGAGCCTCAGCTTCTACATCCATAAGAAATAGAGCAATAGCAACTACTTTGACCTTTTGCTAAGCCTACATGTCATTAGCGTTTTCAAAGGGTAAAGTGACAGACTGATGGGAAGAATAATTAATTTCAGTTATTTTCATTACATGTTAGCCTAATCAAAAGCTCCTGTAAGGATTAGGGCTTAGGGTGGGAACATTTAGATAATTGCAGAGGTGCCTGTCCGACATAGAGTGTGAGCTTATGTCACTGTGCTCCTTTCTTCTTTTGGTTTTGTATCACTATACTTAAAAAAATTAAAACCTTATTGGACTGCTTTATGGTAGGTATCATGAGAGATTTCAGTTTTGCTATTTATAGTAATAGAGAAAAAAAGAAGTGGGATAAGTATAAGATAGGTCTATAACAATTGAAATAAATGTATAGAATTTTATTTTAAACTCTCCAAGCCTATTTTTTAAAAATCATTGATTAGAATATATGGAACTGTTGTCATTAAAGTTTTATTAAAGTCATGACTTCTGGTCCAGAATTATACAGTAGGCAGAATTTTAGTGTATTCAGTTTAAATACTCTTTGGCAGAAGGAATTAAAATTTACAGAAATGTTCATTGACCTTTATTAGTTCATCTACTGGCTTCAGAAGCCTTAGAACCAACCAAAGTTCTGTGGAACAGTAAAACAGACTACATTCTTTCTGAGGGGTGGTTTAGTAGTTCTCTTTAGGAATGCTCATCTTGTGAAGATTAAGAAGCAATTATATGACATTAATATCCCATTTTAGAAAAATACATACAAAACATAATTTGCATACCCGTTCAATTGTTAAAATCATCATGTTATCTCAAAAGCCTGGGAGATTAAAAATTGTAAAATTCAGGTAAAATTTAAAAGAAGACTTACTGTTTTGGTTTCTAGAACAAATATGTTGAAGGATATATGACTTTTAGATATTGCTTTATCAGTGTACTCATGATCCTGATGTTGCTTCCTCCCATCCCCCACTCTTTTCTCTTCTGGCTGCCATGTTAAACTTCTCGGTTTCCTAGGATGACCAAAAACATTGGTGATGATGGAGGTGGTGATGACAATACTTTCAACTTTAGCTGGAAGGTGTTTTGCAGCTGGGACTACCTAATCGGCAACCCAGAAACAGCTGACAATAAGTTTAATTCCATCACGATGAATTTCAAGGTAGAGACAGAAACTTTGAGACCTTGTTCTTGTATTTCAAAGGGTAACATTGGAGACATCCTGTGTGGTTTAGGTAATGAAGCATTTTGCTGGTCAGAAGAAAGATGAACTCATCATTCTGCATACAGCGCTTAAGGCACAAGTTCTAATTATGACTGGGAAATAATATTCCATGACCCACAACAGCATTTTATTATTATTTTTTTAATTGAATTCTTTATTGGTACAATTTATATACATCTCACAATCACGTATAACATTGGGGAATTTGTACCAGTATATGACACAAGTTAATGCTCATTTAACAGCATATTTATCCCTTGAATACGTTCCTTCTTTCAATTTGGCAATAAACTAATGGTACCTGATTGAAACAGGAGACCATTTCTAATCAAAATCAAATAGCTTAAATAAAAGAAAAATGCTCAGTAATTATTTGCAGGAATAAGTTCAATATTCAAAATTACAGCATTATTTCCTACCTTTAAAAATTGTATGGAAGAGTGTCTATTCTAGAATGAAGACTATTTTTAATATTTTAGAGTTCCTTTGGAAGAATTCACCCATTTGCTTACTCATCATCATGGGTAGTATTTACCTGATTTGTGGAATTCTAGATTTATTTGTATTTTCATTTGTCATATTCCTGTCTGAAAAATATCTTTGCTAAGATCTTTGTTGTGTTTTGTTTTGCTTGGCTATAGGAAGCTATTATTGAAGAAAGAGCAGCCCAAGTAGAAGAAAATGTCCACTTGATCAGATTCTTGAGGTTTCTTGCCAACTTCTTCGTGTTTCTAACACTTGGTGCAAG
This sequence comes from Thryonomys swinderianus, assembly GCA_004025085.1. Taxonomy (NCBI): domain Eukaryota; kingdom Metazoa; phylum Chordata; class Mammalia; order Rodentia; family Thryonomyidae; genus Thryonomys; species Thryonomys swinderianus. The sequence goes on along the minus strand of PVIC010000336.1, from coordinate 48,270 downwards.
TGGATACCTCATTTTCTGGGCTGTGAAACGATCCCAGGAATTTGCACAACAGGATCCCGACACCCTTGGGTGGTGGGAAAAGAATGAAGTTCGTCTCTGCATGCTTTTTTGTGCTTAGAATTTGCTATTTGTGGTCTTGTGCCTTATGTTTCTGTGGTGGGACCCTTGATAAGCCCGTTTTTACCTGTCCCTCCATGTTGCCCTGTAACTAACCAACTTTGTTGTACATATTCCACTATATTCTAGTCTTATTCCCAAATCTGTACTCTTTTTGTTTGTGTCATGATATCAGAAAACATTTACTCCAACCATTACTTCTTTATCTTTAACAGATGAGATGATTAATTTAAAAAGATTATGGTCAGGGAGTTAGGGGAGAGTCAGGGTGAGAAACCAGAAGTGCTGATTTGAAGTCTAAGACTGTATTTGGCTTGTTTTGTTTTCCCTGAAGCTCCTACATGTGTCACTGAAAGATCCACTTCCTGAATTCTTTGAGACAGCTCTGGGTTCCTATACCTACCTCACTGTGTGCATGAAGACTTCCTCCCCAGCTCTTGGTTTCCTTCTCTTTTCCATGAGGAACCCCCTGGACATCTTCAGCCTCTTCTTCCCAGGTTCCTTACTTGCTCTGTTATTCAGAGGTGGAAGGCCAGCTACTGGTCAGGTTTGCCTTCATGGTATAGAAAACATTTACATGTAGATACTTAGGAATAGGAAATTATTGGCCATGAATTGTTTCCGAGACTAATTTAAAATGGGGCATTTTGAACTTGAGCATTTTTAAAGAGTGTGCATATTGAGGTTGCGAATAGTGCAGACTTACCATGCAAAACTTTTATAAAGCCCTGAAGAAAAAAAAAAAGATAAATCTACACAAAGGCAGAATTTATTATACAATGAGTGATATGTCTACTCACCAAAAAGTAATTGCAGATAAACCCTTTCCAGTTATTTCAGAATTGGAAACAGTAGAGATAGGAGGATCATATGTTTATCTATAATTTCATAGATATTTCATGGAAACTGGTAAAATAGAAGTCATTAAGTAGAAGGTTTTTATTTCATGAAAACAAAGGAATACTTTAAAGTACTTTATAAATTTTCTTTCAAAGTTATCTTTTATAATATAATAATAAATATAGGCAAAATGATCATACAGCTTTGGTTCTTGATTCTTAAACATATTTTTCAATAAACATATTAAATATAAATGACTGATTAGTATTCAGGATCACTCTTTGTAAGAATCTGTTTAATAATTGTTTTAGGGAATCCCTGAGTCATAAGGTCAATTAAGGTAATGAGAGTTCAGGAATAATGTTATGTCACAAAATCAAAATCTAGTAAATTTAACTTTTTCTTATACACTATTTTTTTTCTTATACACTGTTGATCAGGATCTTCTTGTTTATTTATGTGAGGTTGAAATTACATCATAGTGATTTTATATTATTTTATGCTGAGTTTTGTATCTTATTGATCATGCTGATACAATGTTCTTAATAAAAATGGAGAAATATTATCACTCATTTCTAAATATAGTCTGGTTCTAGTCATTCAAAACGTGGTGTCAAAGGGGAAAATAGGAAATGTTTATTGGTACAAGTTGAGTCAGGTATTTGGGAAAGACACAAGAGTTACACAAATCTTTTCTTATGATAAAAGTAGTTCATGTTCTGGATTCTTTTTTTTTTTTTTTTTTGAGACGGGGTCTAGCTTTGTAGTTCAGGCTGGCCCTGAGCTCACTATGTAGCCCAGGCAAGCCTCGAACTCAGCAATCCTTCTGCCTCTGCCTCTGGAGTGCTGGGATTACAGGCGTGAGCCACCACACCCGGCATCTGGATTCTTCATTTAGACTTAATTTAACTTAGTAATGTAATCATATAGGTGCCAAATAGGATATAAGAACAACACATTTTCACTCTTTCATATTTCTACTTTGTCTCTCTCTTGCTGTCTCTGTCTCTGTGTGTGTGTGTCTCTCTCTCTCTCTCTCTCTCTCTCTGTCTCTCTCTTGCCTGCCTTCCTCCCCCTTCTCTTTTTTCTCTTTTATATCATTTATTCTCTTGCCTCTGGCATTATTGCCAGTTTTAACTTTCATACCTGGGCTTCCATAACATTATGTAATGTATTATGAATTTGTTTTTCTGAATGTCTTGTTTTCTTTTGATAAAATTTATTCTTTTTTTTAAAAAAATGTCTCTAGAAGTATGCATTCTCTAAGATTCAGCCAGTATTTAGTCTGAAGTGAGTCTCAGGGAGCTCATTCATTCTAACTGATTCAACTAACTATATATTAATGATGATAAAATTAGTATTCCAGTTTCAACCTCCTCTTCTAGGAGATAAATTTCCACTTCCTTTGAAATTCTTATAATGAAATACATTGCTGGATCAGAATCAGTACTATATAGAACATTATGTGTTTTCAGAAACAAATCATTTCTGCGAGTACACAACTCAAACACATGCACATTTTGTGAGTTAAATATTTCTTGAATATTCTCTTTGTTTTACTGAGACTAAATTTAAAAAAAAATAAATGAAATAATCTTCTTAATATTCTTCTTTAGTCTTATACAAAATCAAAGGAACCTTGATGAAAGTCTTCCAGAATTCTGGAGGAAAGCAGTAATAAGTTTTAAACACCATTAACCTGGCTCATCCTTTATGTTTCCTTGCAGATGAACATGGTTATGTCCCTGCTGGGGATGTTCTGTCCAACACTGTTTGACTTATTTGCCGAGTTGGAGGACTATCATCCTCTCATTGCTCTGAAATGGCTACTGGGCCGTATTTTTGCTCTGCTTTTAGGCAACTTGTATGTATTTATTCTTGCCTTAATGGATGAGATTAACAACAAGGTAAACCTGGTATCTGGATTGTCTTTACCATCAGTGTGCTGTTACATTCTGTCCTAAGATGCCAGAAATACCTTTGAAAACAGTGTGGTCTTATTTTTGCTTCTCTGTTTTTGCTCTGTAGATTGAAGAGGAGAAGCTTGTGAAGGCCAACATTACCCTGTGGGAGGCCAACATGATCAAAGCTTACAATGAATCCCTCTCTGGGAACACCACCGGGCCACCCTTTTTTGTTCATCCTGCAGATGTACCTCGAGGACCTTGCTGGGAAACAATGGTGGGACAGGTAATAGCATGAACCAAAGTGCAGGAATTAGTCAATTAGAAAAAGCAGAGCCAGCATTTCTTCCAAACATGCTTCTACTTTCTGTTTATTAATAGAAACAGCTAAGATCTATCGAATATTTAGTGTCTGCTCACTCTGCATTTCAAATGCATTATCTCACACAGTCCTCACATACATTACTTAAGATAAATACTTTTGTGGGCTCATTTTAAATTTGGATGTAAACACTGCTGTGAATTTGTGCTCTCTGCTCAGGTTCTTATAAAACACCCTGATTTGAATACAGGCTCACATTAGTATTTAAATGGAGCCCTATGCAGTGTTCCCTAAAAGCAGAACAACACAAAAATAGGACTTCTGGGAATCATACAGTACTAATGTTAGTAATGTCAATTTTTGTCAAATAAATTTTTCTTCCAACTAAGAAGAAATGCTGTTTTAAGTTACTTGTTTTTATAATGATTGTGTAAATGATGTCAGTCTAAGACAAGTGATATTTTACCAGAGAAAAGAAATAACATTGCACATGCCTTTTTGTCCAATAAGAGAAGCCAATCCAAATAAAATCAAACAAAAATATCCATGTCAAGATCTCTTTTTTCTGAACAGATCCAATTTATATTTTGAAAAGCCTATAATTACATCTCATTAGAATTTACATCCTTAATGTGCATGTATTAAACTCATTTGGGGACTTTAGCTCATCACTGAGGACAGAAATTTTATAGTGCTTACTTCTGTTAGACAACAGTTCAGCAGTAATGCCTTTGAGAAATCATTTGAATTTTTTGTTGCATGTTCCTTTAAGACAATGGAAAACTGAGTAATCTGTTTTAATTTTATTAAACTAATATAATGAACACAAATACAAGTATGAATAGATTGATATCTTCAGTCTCAATCAGATGCTCACTGGATTTAAGCCAGTTCATTATGATTTCAGTTATAGGAAAAAATAAAGTAAGTGTATAAAATGATGGGCATATGCAGTTGAAAGCAGACTGTAAAGTAGGGTGTAGTTAAGACTGTGTTTTGCTTTATTTTTTTATTTTTATTTATTTTTTTTGAGACAGGGTCTCGCTTTGTAGTTCAGGCTGGCCCTGAGCTCACTATGGTGCCCAGGCAAGCCGCCACGAACTCAGCAATCCTCCTGTCTCTGCCTCCCGAGTGCTAGGATTATAGGCGTGAGCCACCACGTCTGGCATTGTGGTATGCAGTGTTGATTGTTGGTTGGCGTGAGTCTCCACGCCCAGCATTATATGTGGTTACCGGGGATCGAACTCAGGTCCTTGTGCTTGCGAGGCAGGCGCCGGAACCACTGAGCTAACCCTCCGGCCCTGTTTTGCTTTATTTTTAAGATTTTAGAGCCCAGATAAGTCCTTCCTTCTTATTTATGTGTTATTAAGTATTTAATGTTCAGATATGTGTATTTCATACCTGTTTATAGGAGCAAATTATGTTTGAAACAATTGGTGAAATACAAATTATCTTCATTTAGGAGAGAGACACTGTGGTATAAGATGTGGTTTTCTGGTGCCTGCCTCACAAGCGCAAGGTCCTGAGTTTGATCCCCGGTAACCACATACAATGGGTGTGGAGACTCACGCCCACCAGCAATCAATACCACATACCACAGTGCCGGGCATGGTGGCTCACAGCTGTAATCCCAGCACTCAGGAGTCAGAGACAGGCGGATTGCTGAGTTCGAGGCTTGCCTGGACTACATAGTGAGCTCAGGGCCAGCCTGAACTACAAAGCAAGACCCTGTCTCAAAAAAAAAAAAGATGTGGTAGACAGCCTAACACTCTCCCCCCAACTATCCATGTTCTAATCTTAGGATCAGTGACCAGGTTATCTTACATGGCAAAATAGGCCTCTCAGTGTTTGATATGTGACCATGGATGCACAGAGGATGAAAATTACTTAGAGATGAGATTTAGTTCAGTAATGAGAACTCAAAGGGGCATAGAGAACCTCAGGGAAACAGCAAGCAACTGAGACCTCTATTTATTTTCAATTCAAGGACTTAAGAACAAAGATTAGAAGAAAAATAATTTTGCAACATATTGCATAGGGATTTTTGTTGGACAGGGCAGGAATGGGATGGTTTGTTACATGACTCGTATGGACCTAATTTAGGCAGTCTCATGCAGGAAGAGGTGACACAAAGGCTGGAACAAACATCTCTGAGCCATTACTGGCTCTTGACTTTGCTGACTGTCATCCTGAAGACTGTGCTCTAAACTCTGAGCATTCCAAGAGCGTGAGGACTGTTGTTGGCCAAGGTTCCTCCCGTAGTGAGTCAGATTCAATCACTCCTTTGGCCAGCATCTTCCTGCAGTGCAGGTGTGATTAACTTAAGGGTCTCGAATTCAAAGAATTATCCCAAATTATGTGAGAGGACCTAAGGAAATCACAAAGGTCTTTACACATGGGTGGTTAAAGGGTCAAAGCCAGAAGACTGAGATATGACAATGGAAGCAGAGGTGAGAGTGATGAGTTTTAAGACAGCGGAAGGGGCCATCAGCGAAGCAAGGAATGTGGGTACCCTCTAGGAGTTAGAAAAATCAAGGAAACAGATTCTCCCTCATGCCTACACTTCAACTTTAAACTTCCTACTTTCAACTGTATGTAAAAAAAGGAATTTTAATTGTTTTAAGTTATACTAAATTTATAATAGAAGCAATTAGAAATAAATATTCATGGCTTCACAAGTTTCCGAGTTTCAAGGCTGTTTCTAATGAAATATGGTCTCGATGTTTTAACTTGAGTCTGCTTTTTTTCTATCTAAACTGCAACCTAAATCTTTTTTTGTTGTTATTTTGAGACAGGGTCTTGCTTTTAGTTCAGGCTGGCCCTGAGCTCACTGTGTAACCCAGGCAAGCCTGGAACTCAGCAATCCTCCTGTCTCTCTGTCCTGAGTGCTGGGATTACAAGCTTGAGCCATCACGGCCAGTATTGTTTTATGTGGTTACCAGGGATCAAACTGGGGACCTTGAGCTTGCTAGGCAGGCACTGGAAGCACTGAGCTAAATCTCTGGCCCTGCCACCTAAATCTTAAACATAAGTTTCAAGGGCTGCAAACCTCAGGAAATACAGTTTTCCAAAATTCAGAGTTTGATATATTTTCTTCTATCTGTCCTGGAGAGTAGGCTGTCAGGACAGTTGAGAAACCTACCTGTTAGTTACAACACACCTTTTGGAAAGGGTTAAGAGAATTAACAGTGGAGGATGCAATCTGGGTTGGCCAGCTTTGGGGAAAGGAGGGAGAGTTTGATACAAATTATCACTTTTGGGGATATTTGAGTTAAACTTCTGTGATTCCCACAGTACTAATTTAAAATAAAAGAAATGATGGTCACTTAATTTTGCTTGAAAGCCCTTGGACTACAGTGCTTATATTTTTTTGTCTTTACAATGCTGTTTATAGTGACTTTCCTTGCTTCATCTTCTTTCTTTACTGCTGTTTGTAGTTAGAGTCCTTCTTTCCTTGCATGTTCTTTCTCTCAGGGAGCCTTAAGCACTTGAGGGAAGGTCTGGAGAGCCAGCAGGCAGAAGGAGGAGCAGCTGTGAATGAAGTGCTGATGATGCAGGAGGAACCCACAGGAGCGAGTGGGGACACACACAACTTCTAGTGTGCTTTAATCAGTATCTATATACTTGCACCTGGAGACCTTTCCATCTTTTAGTCACTTATGAAAATAAAGAAGTAATAAAGGCCTATGAATTGATGTAATGCTGAGGATACACCCTAAATGTTCATTCATTGTCCTATGAGAACACTCCGGAAGTTCCCTCTTCTCCATGGATGTATTCTGCTTGGTTTATCTGCAAGAATTATGTGATTCTCTAAAATCTCTTAGTTCAAAGTAAAGGTAATTTGTTTGCTTCTTTAACTTTGTAGTGATTTCTAAGTAATCACTGAGCCTTATCTCCAGTGGTACTTGATAAACAGTGCAGTCTTCTGGGGGGACATTGCTTGAAGTTACCGTATTTACCTTGGTTCATGAACTTAATTTGTTTTATAATTTGGGGGCAGATGGCCGCATTTGTATTGTGTAGGAAGATGGCCACAGTTGTATTCATCACCAGCTCTGAAGTTCATGGTTGAAAAATTTGTTCATTACTTTTGTTTTGGGAACCAAATTGCTTGTAAACAGAAGTGTTCATGAACTGAGGTATTACTGGATGTTTACTAAGGTCTACATTTTGGAGAAGGAGAAAAAGAACAATGACTAGCATTTATTGGGTAATTTTAACGTGCCAAACACTATCTCACTGAAACTTTAAATTATCTTTTGAGATACATCTTATCACTCTCATTTTATGGCTGAGGAGACTGAGACTTAGAAATGTTGCCTACCTAAAACCTCTGAGAAGAGCCAGATGTAGCCTATGCAGTGGGGTTAAACTTGTGGTTTTGTTCATAGTGCTGGACCAATTCCTGAAAACATAATTAGCCTCAGGACATGTCTCCAGACTCCCGGCTTGAAATCTCTGTGGTCTGTAGTCCTTTGTGATGTCTTACCCATTCTTTTGCCTCTGTCTATTGGTGATTGCTTTAAGTTTATTATTCCGAGTTGCCCCAACATTTTAACTAAATATCCTTAGAATACATTTGTCGGGGTGGAGTGTGGTGGTGGCAGGAAGCCTGTGTGGAGGGCCCGTGTCCCCTCCTACTTGATTGTTAGGGATAGAACTGGGTGTCATCTCCGAGGTGGGTTTGGATCACTGTTTTTCTCTAGAGTGATGAGTACCTCTCACAGTATATAAATAGATACTTAAACTTTATAAGTTTTGAATATTCTTTAGCTATTTTATATTAAAGTTAAATTTTCGTTGTATTTACTTTTTATCATGGGAGAGGGTAGAATTTCAGACATTGGGATGAGGATGCTTAGTAGGATTTGAAGGACTTCCTAATCACCTGAAATTTTCTTTGGCTTTGGAAATCTTCCTCTCCTGGTTGTGGAAACTGAAAAATATCTCTCAGATTGTCTCCAGTTCATGCTAGTAGTATCTGACCTCAGCATTGATGGGGAGCGTAAAGAAGCACAAGAATAGGGAAAAAACATTTGTGTGTCAGCATTAGTTCAGAAATCTACCATCACTCATTCATTCCTTTTTAGTGAATGGGTGCTAACGATAAGGCACTATAGTAGCTATTAGAGACAGAAAAGGAAAGTAAGATGGGCCAACTTTTGCTGGTTCCGATGTTTGAACAGAGGTTTGCAGACTAAGCTTTTTCTTGGCCCATTGTCCCCCATAGGAGAATGGAAGTGTATGGCCTAAACCGCAGTTTCTAACTGCAAATAGTTGGAGCTCTCATGTGTGGGTATAAGCTACATACAGGGCATCCATCTGGCTGTCCTCACTGGACCATCTGCCTGTCTGGAGCACTGATTTTCAGCATGTACCTACATCAGGCTTCTATAGTGAATGGCTGTTTAGCATAGAAAATACACAAAATTATTACACAAAATTTGCAAATATACAGTGGCAGCAAAACACTATACAGATACAATGCATGGAATCTGACAGGTCGTTATAGAGAGTTTGCCTTTATCAGGAGATGAGGGAGAGTTTCCTAATTTAGTAATGCTGTGTGATAGCATGTATTAGTTGGCACAAACTGAATCAAGAGGAGAATTAAAAGGGAACCATATTATTCTTCCCACTCACCACTCTCCTTTTTTGAGACCGCTTTCCAAATAGATTACTGCTTGCACATATGTTAATTTGGGTGATAATAAGTTTTTGCTTTTTTATATTTATATATAATTAACTTCTTTTGCGGGAAGTGACAGACACCTTGGATATATAATAATCGCACTAATCTTTTAAAAATAAAGTTAAAGGAGATGTGAGATCATTGTATTTTGTGTGGCATCTTGATGTGGCAGGGATCATGAAGGAGGCACGGGGCAGCCTGGAGTTTAGGAAGCACAGCTTGGAGGGCTGAGGCTGGAAAGTGACCTAATGACTGCAAATTCTTGTGCCTTGTGAGATAACTCAATGGGTACTTTAGAAGGGAGGTTGCTGGAAATAAAAATCACTGCTTCTCCTATTATATAATAGTAATATTTCTACAAAAATATGGCTTATTAGATAATATAATCACAAATTTTTAGAAACATGAAGAGAACAGTAGAAGTGAACTATGTGATGAAAATTTATTATTGGATGTATGTTCTTATATTTAATGTTTATTGTCATGTGATTTCTGAGAAAATACTGACTTTAAGTCATACACAGAGTTTGCACATAAATATGAAACCCATATCCCTGAGGTAACCAGTCTGGAGTTTTACAGACCTCTAATTAGCATATACATAGGCGTGTTGTGAATATACACACATTCAGACACATATTCTTAATGTTTCATTAATGAGTGAACTTACATAGTAATATCTCAGATCATGAATGCTTTTGTTTGCAAACAATTCAGTTTGCAAACAAAAGCATTCAATAAAATTTCCCACCCCTTCACAAACTCCACTTTGGGTAACAAACACAACCATGGCTATTTTCCTCCCACAAACACCAACGTGGCCATCTTTCCTCAAGTTGGAAAACAAATTGTTAACTGAGCTTCGACTGTAACACATACCTTGTTTTGTAGAATTTTACTGTGGTTTAGTTTTAATTTCAATTTTTACTAGTAAATGTACACAATAATTTTAAACACTCATATCCTAGGAGAGAATTTTAGCCCTTTTAAAACAATTTTGTTGAGGCATGATTCATATACTATACCTTTTATCCATTGAGAGTATATAATTCAATGCCAGATAAAAATATTAACTTTCTGTGTGGTTAATATTTCAATTTTTTATTCTAATGTCATACTTATAAAAGTTTCTCAATAAGAAGGCTTTTGATACAGGGATTTGAGGATAGGGAATATTTATTTTTATACTAACAAAGTATAGGTGAATCATTTTTCATTTCCTAGATATGTGCAGTTGTTCTTTTAACTACAGTCTTCAAGCCAATGATTTTTAAAAACAGGACCAGTTTTAAATCAAAGTGGGACCTTTTGAAGACAGAAATGTGTGTTTTAATACACATACTATCTCAACAGGAATTTGTACGGCTGACTGTCTCTGACGTCCTGACGACATATGTCACAATCCTCATTGGTGACTTTCTCAGGGCATGTTTTGTAAGGTTTTGCAATTACTGCTGGTGCTGGGATTTGGAATATGGATATGTAAGTATAATATTAATTTTTCTTTTACCAGAATTTTTCTTTCTGATGCATCAGGTACCCACACTGTAGGAGAAAGGGCATTTTGGAACTTGATGGGTGGAGGTAGTGATCCTAGATCATTTGTTGTTATGAGGTATGGGTTAGACGTCAATAATGTTAACAAGTAAGATGAAGAGGCCAGAATTGAGTCTCACAGGTTTTAATCTTGAGGTACAGTTAACATAGGATGACTAATGGAATGATCCTCGGGCTGTATTGTTGAACTGAACACTCAGTTAAAATGTTGAACTCATGGATTCTTGGCCTCATAGCCCCTTCTCAGTGAAGCTAGCTGATGTTTCTAGAAACAGGGTAAAATGGTTCTCAGTGGCATATTTTATTAATTTGCTTGAAATCTACTGCACTCCTGGATAATTATCACAGTCAGTTACCACACAATAGACTGGGAATAAAGGATTCACTAAATATAGTGCTTCCTTAGTAAAGCCCAGAGCCTAGTTAGAACCTGACAGAGATGCCAACAGGGACTGGAGAGGTTTTCAGGAAGACTTGATTTATGGTCAGGGCCTGGCTCATTGGAGCTGCACTCTAGGGATTGGGAGTAGAGTGACTTTGTGTTTTGAAACAAAAGGAAAGATTTCTCTGGACCCCATTGGTGCCGACTCCATTGCCAGCTTTTCTGCTGTGCTTAGCTCCCTGTCCCCCAAGTTTGAAGGACAGAAGCACAATGCCTGGCCAGGATAAAACTGGTTTCATGTATCCTAAAAAAATACAACCTGGGGGGGCCGGAGGGTTAGCTCAGTGGTTCCGGCGTCTGCCTTGCAAGCGCGAGGACCTGAGTTCGATCCCCGGTTACCACATATAATGCTGGGCGTGGTGGCTCACGCCTGTAATCCCAGCACTCGGGAGGCAGAGACGGGAGGATTGCTGAGTTCGCAGCGGCTTGCCTGGGCACCATAGTGAGCTCAGGGCCAGCCTGAACTACAAAGTGAGACCCTGTCTCCAAAAAAGCAAAAAAAAAAAAAAAAAAAAAAAAATACAACCTGGGGAATTGATAGCACTTGTGTGGTTAAAATCCGCAAGTGGCTTTGTAAGCCACAAGAATGAAATCCAAGTCCCTTTCTAGGGCCTTCAACATCCGGTGTGATCTCGTTCTTTCCTTTCTTTCTGAGCTCAACTGTTGCCACTGTTAACTCTTATTTTGTGAGGTCCACAGCCTCTTCTTCACAGTGTCTGTCTTTGCACTTGCTGGTTTCTTCCTCAAGGGGCGCTGCTACCCTAGACTTTGCCAGGGCTGATTCTTGTCCTGAAGGACCCGGTTAATAGCTTCTCCTCAGAGCTTTTCTCTAATCGTCCAGTCTATGTAACTTGTCAGGCACTCTACATGTCAACACGATGCTTTATTTTATTTTGACATATCCTTTAAAATATGCTTATTATCTCCTTTTTTCTTTTAGAGTGAAAAGTACATGAACACAGAAGCCCTGACCTCTGCCATTTGCACCACACTAGTACCATGGCCAGTGTCACATGTCGACTGGCTGAGTGGACTGTTGACCCACCTCTAGGGGTGGTCGCACTGGCTATTGACAGCGCTTTGCCTGCCTCTTCAGGGATGCGCTCAGGGAGTCAAGTCTGGCTTTGTGCTCCAGAGCCAATGATGTTTCTGTCTGCACCAGTGAAGGAATATTCTTGATGGCTGATCTTCCTTTTACCTCATGCTCTCTGGTCCCTGGCTAAGCCCTACATTAAGATGGTTTTCCAGTGCTTCCGGCTCTCTGGCTCTCTACCTTTGAGCTAATGCCTTTTATTAGGTCATCTCTGTCCCCCTGACTGACTGAAAGGGCCTCATCCTCAGAGAGCCAGGAGCAGTTAGGTAATGCTCTTCAGTGAGTGGCAGTGAAGTCATGTTACAGATCGGAGGTGCTCTGCCGGGCTGCTTTCTCATTTGTTGCTGTGAGGTATTCGGCTGGCTCGGTTTCATTTCTATTTTTCTTGCCTGATTCAGCTCTTCAGAGGCAGACATAAAAATGACCACTTCTTTCTTAGACTATTGCTTGGCTTTTGTTTGCCCTTTATCCTTTGCTGCTTTGTTCTTAAGTGGTAGAAAATTTGACTGCAGGTACGGTCAATATAATGTTCCCTGGCTGGATAAAAGCTGTAAGTAGATGACTATAATTCATTATTTATTGACTGCTGACAGAACTCTTGGGTTAGTACAAAGTACAGGAAGTGGGTTTCTGTCTTATATGTAGAGAAATGTAATTTTTTTCTCATGTTACCTTTGAGGGTCTTTGGAAAAAGCTCCAGTGATCTAGGGTCACTACCTCTACCCATCTACCAAGACACCCCGGCTCTTGGGCTCTACACTTCAACTCCAGCTGAGAGTAGGATTCTGCTAGTGTCCAGTGGATTCTATTCACATACCTGGGTGGAACTTTAGATAGGGTCCTTCAGGCTCCCATTCCCATGTCCTCCTTCCTCCCCGTGAGATGCCTGTGACTTCTTACTGGCTCTTCACCAGGCTGTCTTCCTGGCTGTTACTTCATAGCTTTACATCCTCAACTAGGGAACATCATCTAAGATGAGTAATCCTAGGGATCAGGGAAGGTACAGATTTCTGATTAAGTGATGCTGGGACAGGGCATAAGAAGTAACTATTCTTACAAGTTCCCTGGTGTTGTTGCTGACTCTGGTCTGGAGATCACACTTGAGAACCACTGCTCAGGAGCCACGGTTCAGGAAGTAGGGTGGTTCCAACTGCTGGAATTTGGGTTTGGGTAAAAAGGTGAGGCACATCACTGCAAAGAGAATTAATTCTCTCTCATATCTTGAATTGCATTTCACAATATTTATAGGTTGACAATCTGCTCAAAATAACTAAGCTCCCAGGGAGACAATGGGCCTTCCCAGGCTTTTTGGTCCAATGAGTGCCATATGTCTACCCTCTGGGTAGATGACTGACTGCTGCCCACCAAAAACAAAGGTCTAAAAATAACACAAGACTATTTCTAATCCTGTGACTACTACGGTCCTCAGCCTAAATCCGAATGCTTCTTCTGTTGCTGACTTCTAACAATGTTGCTAGGGTGAGGGGCCATTACTAAGCTCATTGTACTGCTTCATAGAATAGTTCATTGTCCTGTCTTCAAGAAAGCTCATTTAGTTCTATGCAACCATCATTTACATTTAAGTTCTTTTCTATTTTAGAGGCAATTGAACTAATATAGTATGTTAATTTATATTTACTGTGATATTAATTTTGATATGAAAATATAATCTAATGTTTTAATTTTTTAATTGGGTTAATTGGGACATTTTAGGTATATATTATGATCACATTAATCAGTGAGAATTTGAACATGTACATGATATATCTTGACTTTTATTTTGTCCCATTCCCTTGCCCTCCCTTCTACTCACCCCATATACATAAGCTTTGTTTCTGTTTTTTCCTTTTTGCCATAACATTTTTTCTTTCCCCTCTTTGCTTTCCCCTGCCCTCACCCTAGTTCTCTTTTCCCTTTGAATATTTTCTTCCTGCTTCATATTATGTATCATAGATTTTGGACCTCATTTACCCCTTCACTTTCTTACATTAGAGAAACAATACAGTATTTACAGATCTGTGTTTTATTTATTTCACTTATGAGCATGGCCTCAAGGTGCACCCATTCAGCTATAAATGTTTCTAATTTATCATTTTTAACAGCTGAGTAATACTCCATCTTATTTTTTAAAAATGCAGACATCTTTATCCAGTCTCCAGTTGATGGGATTGGGGCTATTTCCAAGATTTATCTGTTATGAATTGTGCTGCTATAAATATGGGTGCACATATGTCGCTGTGGAATGATTCTTTTACTTCTTTCATGAATATACCCAGCAGGGAAATAGCGAGGTCAAATAGGACCTCTAATCCTGTGTTTTGATGAGTCTGCAGACTGATTTCCACAGTGTTGCACCAGTCTGCATTCCCAGTCTTGTCCGCATTCCCACCAAGACTGGAAAAGGGTTCCTTTCCATCCACAGGCTGGTGTCAAAGATGAGATGGCTTGGTATGTCTGGAGTTGCTTCTGCATCTTCTAGTCTGTTCCATTGATCCTCAGGCCTGTTTCTTGCCAGTACCATGCTGTTTTTTTTTAATCACAGTGGCTTTGTAATATAGTTTTAGATTGGGGATTGTGATACTCCCTGCCATATGTTTGTTTTTTTTTTTAATCACAGTGGCTTTGTAATATAGTTTTAGATTGGGGATTGTGATACTCCCTGCCATATGTTTGTTGCTTAGAATTGCTTTTACTATTCTAGGTCTCTTCTGATTCCAGGTGAATTTTTTGGGTTATTTTCTTTAGTCATATGAAGCATACTGTGGGGATTTCAATCAGGATTGCATTGAATCTATACAGCAGTCTTAAGACTATGGCCATTTTGATGATATTGGTTCTTCCGACCCAGTAAAAAGGGGTGTCTTTCCATTTTCTGAGATCTTTGATATCTTTCCTCATAGTGCTTTCTCATTATTTTCAGAAAAGCATCTTTCACCTCCTTTGTTAGAGGGATTCCTAGGTATTTCACTTTATTTCATTTTTTTGGGATGCTACTTTAAAAGAAATTGCTTCCTCAAATTAGGCATTGAGTTCAATGAATTCTTAAGCTTTGGTTATGTTTTTCATTTTTAATTATAAAATTAGCCCATATTTTTGTTGAAATAAGTTGTTAGATGTACAAAACTTACAAAAGAAAATAATATTCATAGTCTAGCACTCCCAGTTGCCTGTTATTTCTGTCTTCTCTAGTGCTTCATGTATCATTGATTACAAATAATGAGTATGTCATCTTATGTAGTTTTAACACTAGAGCATAGTTTTCACTTATAACTATAATAATTCCAAACAACTGTAAACAGATGGAATATCATATCGCTGTGTGGGCAATGTTACACTTGTTTAGGCAGGGTTGGATACTTGCAATATTTTTTGTTAAAATTTATCAGCATTTCAGATTATTTTGTTAAGACAGCTTCCTAGAAGTAGACTTACAAGGTCAAAGGGAATAAGATTTTTTTTAACACTTTCATTATGTACTATCATCAAACTGTGTTTTGGAAAGGATGCTACAATTTTTAGTTTCCCTGGCAGGGTATCAATGCCTGTCTCCTTATACTTCTGTAGCCTTTTAGGATGAGTCTTACAGTGTGAAAAGTTATTATTTTAACTGGTCATTCTATTGTTGCTGTGAAGACTTGGGTGCAGAGTCATGCCTACATGTAACCATTTGCTGTGAGATTCTCATCATTTAAGATGTTAACGCAATGAACATTTGTATCTCTTCCAGCCTTCATACACTGAATTTGACATCAGTGGCAATGTCCTTGCGCTGATCTTCAACCAGGGAATGATCTGGTAGGTCGGTTGTTGGACACTTTATCGCTTACAAAAAGCCTCCAAGGTCATTGCTGCAGAAGGCGCTTCAGTTCGCTGTCACCGGAGACAGCAGTCTGTGAATCCTGACTCATGTTCGCCTTTGTACAGTTTTTGTTTTCATACCTTAAATCCTTGTTCCCAGAAGCATCTCCATGTTTTACAGAAGGGTGCCTTTGTCAAATTATGGGAATCTTTGTTCTGGTTGCTATATTTATTTGAAGTCTATCTTTTTTTACATCCTTTTGACCATAGGATATGATAAAAAATGATAACAATACCACCTGTTAAGTTTGAAATAAATTTACATAAACCATTTTTCAGAAACCTATTTTATTTTTCTGTCTTTACTTAAATGTATTTAAAAACACACCTGACAGCTATTTTTGAAAATATTATCTAACCAAATCCAGTAGTTTCGTGGAGATTAAATACATGTTTTGGGAAGGTCAGGTTAAAATATAATCTTCACTCTGCAATTTGTCTTCTAGGTCCATTTATACAGCAGAACTGTTTCTTTTGATGTGCAAAAGGCTGTCATGTCTCCATTAAATGGCAGCACGTAAACCCTGACAGGTTATGTTAAGTGGATACAGTAGAAACTGTTTTGAATTTAAAAATTGAACCACAGCATGCGATTCATCTGGGGACCATGTGTCTTGGAAACCGTCACTATTAACAATAACACCCTGATACACAGGTAGCTGCGGTTGAGCTACTTTGTCCTGTGGGCATGTGCCTGAAACAGCACTGTGCCTGCAACCACACCACTGTCCTGTCTACAAGTGCCAGGACAGCTCTGGCTTTTAACAGCCTCTTACTCAGATCTTTCAACCATAGCTGGCCTGAGTTATTAATCCCTTGTGCTGATGCTGATAGAGGCTGAACATCTCTGCATTGTTTAAAACCATCTTGCTTTACTGATATAAAGACCACCCTCAGGGGCTGTCCTGCCATGGGGGCTGTCAAATTCCTGTGTCCCAAGGTCGATCAGAATGAAAAGCCTATGAGAAGGTTATCTTCTCTGTTGTCAGATGTTTAGTGGTGGATTCCTGTACCCTCACTCTCTCAGCTTCGCAAGTGTGGCTCGTATGTCTAGAGAGTGGGGAAGGAATGGAGTGTGTCCTTCGTGCTGCAAGCGAGAATGAAAGTCAAGGCGGTCTGGGGCAAACTGCTGACAGGCAGCACAGGGAACAGCTCCTCTGGGCTCTGAGCTTTTCCTTTCTGGAAGGGATCTCCCGTCCAGGCTGAAAATAACTAACACTACTAATAACGGAGTAACGAGAAACTTGTGTCTTGCATCAGTGACTTTCACACCAAGTGTCGTGAGACCCTCAGGCCTGATGTGTGCCTGATGTGTGCCAGCAGATATATGTTGCATGTCTATTGTATTCTTTCAGAGTTATGACAATAGATGGGCCCAGAAATCCATTTTTATTGTCAGAAAAGTTGTACTTGCTGTCCTCGTAGCTTTTGATTCTATGTTTGCAGCTGTTCAGTCCATGATTGTTCATACTGGAACTCTGAAGAATCCAAACACCTTTTCTAGCCTTCTCATGGGCAGACCCTGATTCAAAATTTCTGCACTGTCATTGTACTATCACTTCCTTCTGGTTAGTTTGATAAGGACTCCAGAAAGGGATTGTGTTTTGTAAATATGCAAAGAGATACACACTTACCAAGGTTCTAGACACAGTGTAGCTCATCCTATTCAGGGTCAGGTCAGTGTTTGCACAAAGAAACTTTCCTTAACTGGGATGAGGTTGCCGCAGGAGTGGGAATGCAGCGTGACGGGAAGGTGAGGGAGGGTGCAGTGAAGGGTGGGCCAGCTCAGCCTGCACGAGGGTCCTCACACGTGTGATCCCACTGTCCCATGAGCACGAGGCTCTGACACCTGAGGTTAGCTATTTCCACAGTGGCAATCAAAACACAGGGATTGTGCATTCGACTCCACTGTTTTGTAGTTTGTCACCCTTCAAATACTTGTTTAGGAATTGCTGAAGAGGGAAGGTGATCTACGCAGATGTTATTAAAGTTAAGACTTACAAATAAACCCTTGGGTTATGATTTCTCCAAATGACCAGTCAATCTTCGTTTATCTGTTTATTTTGAAAATAAAGATCCTAAAGGCCTGTTATAATATTTTAAAATTATGAAATCATACAATAGATTTGTCCTAGCAGGATGTAGAGAGGTGGCAGAGGGTACACCGTGACATGAGAGGAGAGGAATTTTGCTTCAGGCCTGTCCCACGGGATACTCCTCTCCACTCCTGTCACCTTTCCCCTTCATTTTCTCAGTCAGTCAGATGTGAATAATTTGTCTGACATGTCCTTGTCCCTAGAGTAATACAGAGAGGAAAATAAAAGCTTTCACTTACTTTGATCCTCATGGAAGAAAAGTGGTTCACAAGGCTAACGTATTACAGGGGTTTTTAACGGGCAGATGATGGGGTCTGAAGGGTTTTAGTGAGCTGAGAAGACCAGTACGTGAGGAACATGTGTAGGAGGAGCATTCAGATTCAGTATCATTGTGCCAGGATCTGTTTTGTAGGTTTCAGCTCTTGAATCACTTGTTCATAAGCCTATGTGACAGTCTATCTATAGAACACATGCATAATTATATGTTTGTCTGCACATAGGATATAGAAAAACCAACATGACTTAGTAAGTTTGTGTTTTTAATTACATGCAAAATTTTGTCTTAGGTTCAATTAGGTTCTACAATAATGAAACATAACTCCAGAGTCTTGGGAACTTACAGACTTACAGTCTGCTGTGGGTTGGGGAAAGCGCTGATCTTACACTTCACCCCAACCCTAGGGACCCAGAAAGATGGAATAAGATCCATCTGAAACATTACTAGTCACAATACCGGGAGCAAAGAGAAGAAAATCACAAGGGCTTTTAAAATTTCTACCCATCAATGAGACATATAATTTCTATTTTATTGGCTAAAACAAGTTACATGCCGAAGACTTTTATTTATTTTATTTTTAAAATTGATTTTATTGGTACATTTTATATATACTTTATGATCACATTCAACATCAAGAATTTGTACCTGTACATGACATATCTTTTTTTTTTTTTTTTTGCTTTTGAGACAGGGTCTCGCTTTGTAGTTCAGGCTGGCCCTGAGCTCACTATGGTGCCCAGGCAAGCCACCGTGAACTCAGCAATCCTCCTGTCCCTGCCTCCCGAGTGCTGGGATTACAGGCGTGAGCCACCACGCCCGGCACTGTGGTATGCGGTGTTGATTGTTGGTGGGCGTGTCTCCACGCCCAGCATTATATGTGGTTACCGGGGATCGAACTCAGGACCTTGCGCTTGCGAGGCAGGCGCCGGAACCACTGAGCTAACCCTCCGGCCCTACATGACATATCTTGATTCTCATTTTTTCCCATTCCCCTGCTGTCCGTACAACTCTCTACCCTCAAGGCTGACTTTTAGAATGAGATGAGCATAATAATTTGCAAATGTACTTTACCAGAGATATTGGCATTTGGTAATATATAACTCAGGACTTTGAAATTCTGTCCCATAAAACTGAATCATCCCTAATTTACTTGTTCTTTAATCTACCAACTTTTGTCTTGTGTTTTATAATAGTAGCACACTACTGTTTCAAATTATATCCTCCCACTAAAACAAAGCAAAACAAAGCACTACCACCACCTACAAGAAAACAAACAAAAAAAACTTTCTATGAAGTTTTTGTTCAATCCACTATAGCAAATATTCAGATCTGTTGCCTAGCATCCTGTTGATAGTAAGATAATAATACAAATTATGGCCAGATTCTACTTTTCAAAGGATTGAGCTAACTTTGAGTTGGTATAAAATCAATTCTCACAAAAATTATTATCTTCATCTCAGAAAAAGTGCTTTAAAAATATATCAGGTTAAATTGAATTGATTAAATTAACTACACATTCATTGTACTAGAAAATGTTAAACCTAACCAGAAATGATAAGAGCTTTATTACTATTGGGACAGTTTAAAAAAATAGTACTCTATTTATAAAATCAGTACATATACATTTTGTTTGTTTTGAGCAATAAACTGTTACTCATGTGGTTTTATGGTGCTAATGCACTTTCTATAAAAGAAAATGGAATTTTATTATGTTGATTTAATAGACAAGAGCATCAAGTAAGAGTAGCTTCATCTCACTGGTTTCTGTTTGAAAGTGATTTGTTATGTACTTTTCAAGAGTCGGATGTATAATGTGGTGGATTTCCAGCACAAAGGAAAGTAAAAAGTAAGCAGTAAGTGAAGTATAAATGGATGTGAGGGGTTTTCGTCTCAAAAACACCTAAAGCTAGCTATATATTATCAAGAAAATGTAGCATAAGCTTAGACATAAATATGTCTTTACAATCAGCTCTACAACTTTCTAGTAGCTACTACAATGAGGCAATGGATAGTGACTGAAAAAGAAAAATCATTTAAAATGTTCATTAAAATTTAATTATTCATGATCAAAACGTTAATCCAAATGTGCTGTTTTTTGAATAGAATGAGTGGTTTTAAGAGTCAGTTACAAAAAAATTATATTTTTAGATATATTAATGAAATGAGTGTTAGAGGAAATTGCTTTAGAATCAGAAAAAAGTAAAACAATTTTAATATATTACTCTTGTAGCTTGTATTTACTAATGATGATAGATATAGTTAGCTTACAGTATATTTTCTGTGAAAGACTTATGTGTGTAACAGCAACAGTAACAAGGGAAACATAAAGGGCATAGAAGATGGAAATAGATTAGTCGTATTTAGTCATGACAGGAGTTTCTGTGCTTGAACGCGCTCGGGTGTTTTCTGCCTTTGGTGCTGTGTGAGCAGCGAATACGCGTACTGAGCACGGCTCTGTTGTCTTTCCAGGATGGGCTCCTTCTTCGCTCCCAGCCTCCCAGGCATCAATATTCTTCGCCTCCACACATCCATGTACTTCCAGTGCTGGGCTGTGATGTGTTGCAACGTCCCTGAGGCCAGGGTCTTCAAAGCTTCCAGATCCAACAACTTCTACCTGGGCATGCTGTTGCTCATCCTCTTCCTGTCCACCATGCCTGTCCTGTACATGATCGTGTCCCTCCCACCGTCTTTTGACTGTGGCCCCTTCAGGTCTCTAGTCTTTGAAATTTGACTTGGGGGTAACGGTGGGGAAAGCTACTACTCATGGGATAATTTAATTTTTTTCAATGACATTGTTGGTAGATAGAAACGAGATCCTTTGAATGTTAAAGATCATTATACTGCGTGGAGAATCTTAGGCAGGTTTCATTTATTTTCTCACTTGGTAATCATGAAAAGGAAATGAATTTATATTGCTCTGGGCTCTGCCTGTGTAAAATATGGACAGTGAAACCGAGCGGTCTCCATTTCAGGGGATAACTAAGAGCAAGGTTTGGCTCAGCTGGTCTGGATGTGAGTTTTCCTGATGCTAAAACACCATATCCAGATACAATGAGCTACTGCTAATTCTCATGTGCACCACAGCCCGCAGGGAAGAGGGGGTGGATGTGGCTCACACAGGACCTGGAGTGGAGTCAGCACTAAGTAATAACGAGCATGAATTGTGTGGGTCACACAGTTTGTTATGCAAAATGGTTCATGTTGGTAAAAAGACAAATATCTTTCCTCTGTGAAATATCCCTCAGACCAGCCATCAAGAATCATGAAGACTGATGTGAGTCCAAGGTGTGCTTTCTACAGCTCTCTGTGGCAGAGTTCTCTCTTTGACACATAGCAAAATTCAAGTCCCTGGGATCTGGAAGATAGAATCTCCTTCCTTGAAAACCCTTAGAAATGAATCTCTTACCCTGTCTCCCCAAGAATTTTTGCCCATTGGTTTACTGGCCAGTGTGTATTTGGAGAGGGAAATGAAAATATAAGAAGCCTTGTGAGGGCTGGAGAATTAGCTCAGTGGTTCCAGTGCCTGCCTTGCAAGCGCATGGTCCTGAGTGTGATCCCGGTGATCACATACAATGCTGGACGTGGTGACTCACGCCCACCAGCCATCAATACCACATACCACAGTGCCGGGTGTGGTGGCTCACACCTGTTATCCCAGCACTCGGGAGGCAGAGGCAGGAAGATTGCTGAGTTCGAGGCTTGCCTAGGCTGCATAGTGAACTCAGAGCCAGCCCAAATTACAAAGCGAGACCCTGTCTCAAAAAAAAAAAAAAAAGCCATGTGATGCTATAATGGCCATATGTAATTTCCCTTTCATGCCATCAGATCCACGTTGAGGCCAAAATATTTATTGTAAAAATGTTTGTTGCTCATAGACTGAAAGAACTACTTCTGATAATAGACTGAGTTACTGTTTTATTAGGAAAAAAGAATATAGTGACTCAGAAGATCAAACCTGGCTGTAGTTGGTTCAGACTCAGGGAATTGATGTTGACAAGCTCACTTGGTGTGTGTGTGTGTGTGTGTGTGTGTGTGTGTGTGTGTGTGCATACGTGTGCGCGTGTGTGTGTGTGTGTGTGCACATTTCCAAGTGACCTGAAATAAATAATGCAGACAGTGACATCTGGAGACTAAATATGAAATTGCAGTCATGAAGAGGACATTTACTCCATGAACCCCTAACCTTGAACTATGGATTTCAAGAGTATGCCATTCAGTCTTCAGTTAATTGCAGATTACCTGCACAGCTTAATATCTAGGGTAAATTTTAACAGTATTTTTAATGTTTTAAATGGGAGTTGATTTTTCTCAGGAAAAGATAAAGGACCTTTGCAAACATGGAGCTGCCTGGTCATACAGGTGCATTCAGATCAAAAGTATCACTTTGTCAGACATGTGCACTGATGGCACAGTTTGAGTTGTTTGAGCTCTCTCCTCTGCTTTCTTTGTGTCACACTGAGTTACCCTGATTTTTACTGAAAAAAGCATTTGCAGCTAAGGCATTGTAGCAGACTTTGACAAAGTATTTCCTAATTGGTAAACTTGGGGAAAATTGCTACATACATATCACTATTGGAATCAAGGAGATTTAAATATTTTCATAGGAGCACTGGGAAAAGGATGTCTGTACTGCCCATCTAGCTTCTTTGCCATCGTCAGGAATTCTGGGTCTGAGGTATTTGCCTCACTGCCTAGTGAAAGTTGCCTAACTCTTCTGGCTTTGGAGTGAGCAGCAAACTTGAACTTGAGGTAGATTAGTGGAAATGATGCACTAGTAAGCACATAATCTAAGGAGCAGGTATGCAATGTGATAGTCCATTTATCTGTTCAGCAAAGCTATTGGATGAGATATTTTGTAAGACCTAGCTAGTGGAGATGAATTTTCTAGAACATTCTCCCAGTAATTAGTAAATGACTTTATTTTAAATCATAAGACAGTTTAAAAACAATTTTGTTGATATCACAATAAAGATAATTCTTTTAACTATTCTATCATATTTCCTCAAACTTGATATTCTGGACAGTTATTCTAATTTTTCATCATATTTCCCAAAGCTCGATGTCCCCCCACCATGTGTGCCAATAATTCTATAGAGATTGTAGTTCTCAGAAGCCCCTTGATTATATTATGGCAATTGTATTTCTAATGCATTTTCATTTAATGCACTTCATTTTATAGTGGTATGTATTTATCTCAGCTAGCCTAGAAATTTTTGAAAATTTTTTTTTTTTTTGCTTTTTGAGACAGGGTCTCGCTTTGTAGTTCAGGCTGGCTCTGAGCTCACTATGGTGCCCAGGCAAGCCACCGCGAACTCAGCAATCCTCCTGTCCCTGCCTCCCGAGTGCTGGGATTACAGGTGTGAGCCACCACGTCCGGCATTGTGGTATGCAGTGTTGATTGTTGGTGGGCGTGTCTCCACGCCCAGCATTATATATGGTTACCAGGATCGAACTCAGGTCCTTGCGCTTGCGAGGCAGGCGCCGGAACCACTGAGCTAACCCTCCGGCCCTGAAATATTTTAACATTAATGCAAAGACTGCCTATCACTTCAGAGGCAAGAAATAAAACAATGATTCTCAACTTTTTGGCATTATGTATTTGTGTTTCCTTCTAAGTGTTACAACTTTTTTTTTTTTTTTTGAGACAGGGTCTCGCTTTGTAGTTCAGGCTGGCCCTGAGCTCACTATGTAGCCCAGGCAAGCCTCGAACTCAGCAATCCTCCTGCCTCTGCCTTCCGAGAGCTGGGATTACATGTGTGAACCACCACACCTAGTATTGTTGTGTGTGGTTACTGGGGATCAAACAAGGGACCAGGCAGGGACCGGAACCACTGAGGTAAATCTCTAGCCCCAAGTGTTACAACTTTTAACAGAACTTTTAATTATAGAATAAAAATAAAAACAGAGAAGAAAATTTGGCACAGTGAATATTTCATTACACTGCTAGATATTCTATGCCAAGTTAAAATATTCTGCTCTCATTTTCCTGGTTTATCAGAGTGATTCTCTTACCAACTGGATGGGTGTTAGTGGATGTTCTTCAGGGGTGCTCAACAGAGGGAAGGTTTAGGGGAAGGGCTATCATTCAGTGTGGTTCCTATTACCGTCTCTGATGAAGGAGGCTGGGTGGAAAAGGAAACGAAGCTCTTATGAGAAAAGAGATACTGGATTATTTGTGAATTTTATCCCACCAGGATATTTCTTGAGCTAATTTTCAAAGCCAATTAAAATTGAATGCACTGTATACTCAGCCCAAAGAGTGCATTCCCCAGTGAGAACAGCTGGTTAAAGGGCAGACTTATGGACTACTTACAAACTACATTTCAATCAAAATCCTAGAACTAGGGGCTGGAGATTTAGCTCAGTGGTTCCAGTGCCTGCCTAGCAAGTGCAAAGTCCCGAGTTCGGTCCCCAGTAACCACATACAACAATACCAGGCATGGTATTGCCCACCAGGAATCAGTACCACATACCACACTGCTGGGCATGGTGGCTCACGCCTGTCATCCCAGCACTCGGGAGGCAGAGGCAGGAATATTGCTGAGTTCAAGGCTTGCCTGGGCTATATAGTGAGCTCAGGGCCAGCCTGAACTACAAAGTGAGACCCTGTCTCAGAAAAAAAAAAAGAAAGAAATCACAGAAATATAATATTAAAACACTTTCCTAATGCTGTGCTTAATTTCCTATCTTCATTGACTCTGTGCATTTGTGTGTGTGTGTGTGTGTGTGTGTGTGCGCACATGTGCACGCGGGCTGGGATAACATCTAACATACAGTACTAAATTCACATGTTGACAAGATAGGTAAAAATGTCAGGAGACATAGCTACATATCAGATTGCTAACCCGTGGGAATACTTATGTAGTACTGTCTATGAGAAACAGTTTTTTTTTTTTTGTAACTAGAAGTTTCCAAGTTTCCACTTTTTAAAAATATGTTTTTCTCTCTTTTTCTCCTTCCAGTGGCAAAAACAGGATGTTTGAAGTCATCGGTGAGACTCTGGAGCATGATTTCCCAAGCTGGATGGCGAAGATTTTAAGACAGCTCTCTAACCCCGGCCTGGTCATTGCTGTGGTTCTGGTGATGGCGTACGTGCGTCTTCCTCTCACGCATGAGCCTTAGTAGTTTGCTTGCTGGAGCCTCTGCAGTTCCAGCCTTTTAGCTCTCGCCCTCTCCTGCGGGTTGTGCTGTAACCTAACCAAATTCAGCTCTGATTGCTTGGTGGTGGGAGCTAAAATTCACGAGTTATCTTCTGATCCCATTGGATGTGATTCACAGCCATCTGCATCTGCCTTGCCTCCCAAGGATTATAAGATTTGTTCCCAAGTAACCAAAATAATTATCAGTAAACAGCTAGAGCAGGGGAAACATAAATGCCAAATCTAATCAGCACGTTGAGATTCTCTCCACAGCGTGGCCCCCACCTCTTGTGCCGTAAAGAGATGGTTATGAATAGAGAGAAATGATGGGTCTCGAAGGCAATATTTCCTTGGAGGCATTGTAGATTACATTTGAAGGCTAACTGCTTATAGACATGTCTACTGTGTAGCCTGTGGGTTTGACAGGTCTAGCTTATTTTGGGCTGCATTGAACAGAAAGGAATTGCCTTATCCAAATATAAAATTCCTAACTGTAATTAATGTATGTAAGTAACAAAGCTGCTGTAGGTTGGACATACCTGCAAGGGGTCTTAGGAATTGCTCCGTCCTTCTGTGTAGGAGGCTGTCAGTAGCTGTTGTCCACCCTAAGAGAATCAGAGTCCCAGAGGGTCTTGGAAAGTTACCTTACTTAGTCTGCCCCTTTGAAATCAGAAATGATTTCCAAAAGAGAACTTGATGGCTTTGTTTGTTCTCATGTAACTTCAACTGACTTCTGACTCTTGGTCACAACAGATAAACTAACGTCTTAAGTAAAAATACACAGTAGCTATGAAACAGCACGAAAAGTGGCCTTGCTTTCAACCCCACCCCAGTCCCTCCAGAGGAAGTCTGTCAGCCATGCAGGGCAGGTACTAAGTCACCTCCAGGGATAAATGATGAAAAAAGTTGAGGTGAAGGATTGGATTCGTTCCATAAACATAAGGTGAGGAAATCTGAGGAAGGAAAGCCCGCTGGTATGAAGTGAACGAGGTGGGATTCGGAACTAGATATTGTCTGTGTTGTCATGAGTACTGGCACTGGTCCAAAGCCACATAAGGTGATGAGAACAGGGATTATAGTCTCCGTTTTATAAATTAAAAAGCAATTTAGAGGTATGATCTTCCCTAAGAGAGAGAGGCTGTAATTGGAAATAACAGGACTTGAAGCAAACCCCTTTCCAGTAAATCCAGGGCTCACTGCTTCATAACATGATGGCTTCTGTGAGGGAGAACTAATCGCTGCAGTGATAATTGCACACTGAAACAGATTAGTATTATGTGTTACTCATTCTTGATCACGGGGTGGTATTGAGAATCTGACAGTAAATCTTTGGCTTTGATATATTAGAAAATAACATGCTGGAAAAAAAAAAGAAAGAAAAGAAAATAACCTGCTGGGGGTGGGGAGGAAAGGAAATAACCTGCTGGACACAGCTTGGTTCACCAGATGGCCCTTGAAGAGGTTTTCTTTTCTCTACAGCGATACAGTGGGACTTCAGAAAGCACATTAATAGCTATCCTGTGGGTTTAGACAGGCAAGGTCCTGTACTGGAATAAATGAGATTGCGTTTAAAACACATAACACACAGAAGCACACACTTTAAAGGTCTGGTTTTAATACAATCTCCTGAGCTTATTGAGAGGTAGATTCGTTCCGAAGGAAAGGAGTATCATCTTTTGGGTGCCACTCCCTGAAGACCTAACGCACCGTCTCCAGAACGTGGGGAGGGAGTGAATGGTGCTTTTGTTCCAGACGCTGATCACACACAGACTCATTTACTCCACAATTTCCTCAAGAATTTAGTTTTGTTAATCATATTACCAACAGCACTGGGACATCTGCCCCAGATGAAGTGGCTGATAAGTGGAATTCAAACTGATGTCCTCCTACCCCTGATTGCTACTTCCCTATTTACTTAGAGTGGTAAACAAAGTTTAGGATCTGTGGGAATGTCAGAAGATCTGGGGCCCTTGGCGGAAGATGTCCCAACACAGGGCATGCTTTTTTTAAAAGCCCAAATATAGTAGATATTTTGAGCCAAGAGGCAACATTGCATATAAATGTGTATATAAATACTTGAAACTGTAAAATATCATTCCAAGTTCATTAGTTGCACAAAATAGTCTGGGAACTGGATTTAGCCTGGAGGCCATAGTTTGATAACCCTGGAAGTAGACAGCTCAGAGGAAAGTGGTCAGTGTGTAAGGCTCAAACAGATACCCAGAAAGATTGATTTTAGCTCTGATACTTTGATATAAAATTCAAATTTCAGTTTATTACTGATTAGAGTTTTTTTAGATCCTGAGGTCTCATCTGCACTTTATGAAGCCCACAAACTTTGCTTGGCTTTTTTATTACCTTTAATTAGAGAATGTTACAAGCATCTGAATTTCCCCAGTGGATTGTATTGAATCTGTGTGGGTGGTGTGAGGGGATGTGAGTCAAATCCAGGCTTATTCTCTGCAGGCTGTGTAGTTCCGGGGAGAGGAGGGTGTGATCTGTGAGGAAGACTCGCTGCAGGTGCCTTCCAAGGCTCAAAGAAAGTGTTGGGTAAACAGCGAAGTCCACGAGTGGAAATTACTCTGTGAGATCTTTGAATTCACTTCTCTGAATCCAGGCACTTTTCCAAGAAGATTCTTGCAATACACATACATGTCTGTACACACACACATTTATTGAACTTCTATTTCATGTCAAATATTGTCCCCCAATGCTCTCATGCGCATAATATCAATCAAACTCTTCTTCTTTTTTTTTTTTTTTTTTTTTTTTTTGCTTTTTGAGACAGGGTCTCGCTTTGTAGTTCAGGCTGGCCCTGAGCTCACTATGGTGCCCAGGCAAGCTGCCGCGAACTCAGCAATCCTCCTGTCTCTGCCTCCCGAGTGCTGGGATGACAGGCGTGAGCCACCACGTCCAGCATTGTGGGATGCGGTGTTGATTGTTGGTGGGCGTGTCTCCACGCCCAGCATTATATGTGGTTACCGGGGATCGAACTCAGGACCTTGCGCTTGCGAGGCAGGCGCCAGAACCAATGAGCTAACCCTCTGGCCCGTCAAATTCTTCTTAATCATATAAGAGATAATCAGACCCAGCTGAATCTTATCAATAACTGTGCTGCTACACCAGATGGCTTATGAGAGATGTTAGCTGGCATGTCAGTGAGCAGAGGAAATGTGTTCAGTGTCTGGGTATTTGCAACTGAGAACAATATCAGCCATTTACTTGTTTGCTAATTTTTTTCTTTTGTCCATTTTGCCTCAACAGAAGCTGATCATATTTATTTTTTTATTTGAATTCCCTTTTTTTTTTTTTTTTGAGATAGGGTCTCGCTTTGTAGTTCAGGCTGGCCCTCAGCTCACTATGTAGCCCAGGCAAGCCTGGAACTCAGCAATCCTCCTGTCTCTGCCTCCCGAGTGCTGGGATGACAGGCGTGAGCCACCACACCCAGCACTGTGGCATGTGGCATTGATGGCTGGTGGGTGTGAGTCACCATGCCCAGCACTGTATGTGGTTACTGGGATTGAACTCAGGACATTGCGCTTGTGAGGCAGGCGCTGGAACCACTGAGCTAAATCTTCAGCCCTTTAATTGAATTCTTTATTGGTACATGTCATATGCAGCTCACAATCACACTAAACATGATTATATTTATTTTTGTACTATTGTTGGTATGGATTTTGTTCTTCCTATAAAGGAATGTCACTTAAAATCCAAAATTATACCTTTGTAAAGCACTTTTTCCCAGAAGAAAGGGGAAATGCAAGTATTAGATTTTATGCGAAATAAACCACCTTAATTGCCTATGAAGACTGTATTCTTAGTTGTGAAGGGAAAAGGGGGCAGAAATTCATTTTACTTTTATTTTTCATATTTCCCACTTTTCAGTAGACTTGCCACTTTCTTGGTTGCCATCCTTGGTTTATGATTTGAACTGATTTCAGCTCATTCCTAGGAAGACGCTGAGGCCAAGGGGCGCGCTGACTGCCTAGAGCTCCACGCCTCCGGCTTTGTCCTACTTTCCAGCTAATCATCTTCCCTCTCTCGACTTCAGCTTTAGCTACAGAATAAGAAGTTCTGAGTAGAAAAGTACCTCGCTGCCCACGCTCACGTTAGCATTCATGATTTAGTTAATTTAAGTGTAAGAAGAATCTCGAGGAACTCAAAAATGCCATGAATCTTATTCTATTTTTTTTTTAATATTTAGTTTGACGATCTATTATCTCAACGCTACTGCTAAGGGCCAGAAGGCAGCAAATCTGGAACTAAAAAAGAAGATGAAAATGGTAAGGTTTACTTCGTAGAAATGTTACCTTGATCAGTGGCAAGTTCTCCAAAGCATCCGGAAATCTAATTTTCTTTTTTCTTTTTTATTGTTCAGCAAGCTTTGGAGAACAAGATGCGGAACAAGAAGATGGCAGCTGCACGAGCAGGTTACAGCTTTAGTCTTTATTTTCCTGCTAACAGCGTGAAGGTTTTTTGTTTGTTTTGTTTTTTTCTCCAAATGAGGCATTCGATGGCGGTGAGACGATTGGCCTTAGCAAGTCACCAGACAACCCTCACTGTCCGGTTTTCGATCCCTTCTCAGACATCCCCCAGGGGGAGCTGTTTGCTTTCTCGAGGAAGAAAAGAGAGTAGAAGAAATTCAGGAATGTAAACTTAGCGGTAATCATTTTTAAAGTGATCTTGAAATTTGACAAATTGACGGGGAATAATGAAAACGAACCTCTCATCATGCGCAAGTAATGACTACGGTCAGATTCATATTGACCTGTTTTACACACGGAAGGAAGCGCAGAGGTCCAAAAGGATGCTCCGCTGAGCTCACCACAGCTACTTGCCACGTGCCTTTTCCAATCCCTTATCCTTTCTTTTAAAAACCGTTTTAAGCCGGGCGTGGTGGCTCACGCCTGTGATCCCAGCACTCGGGAGGCAGAGACAGGAAGATTGCTTAGTTCAAGGCTTGCCTGGCTACATAGTAAGCTCAGAGCCAGCCTGAACCTCAAAGTGAGACCCTGTCTCAAACAAAACAAAACAAAACAAAAAACCGTCTTAATTTTAAAAATGCCATCAGCTCATTACTTGTGGAGGATTCTTCACTACAGATTTGACCAATCAATTCTGTATTAAAAATATTTGGAAAAAACCATTGTGATTGCATTAAACACACTCAGACTCATTTTTTTCCTGTCATCATTCCATAAACAATACAGTAGTAGCACTCTTCATACAGCTTCTACATTAGCTATTGTAAGTAACCCACTGGTGACTTAACCCACTCGGAAGGATGTGCATTGGTTATATGCAAAACTGATATTATTTTGCATAAGAGATTAGAACATTCTTAGACTTGCACAGCTACGAGAAGGTGGAGGGAACCTGGAACCAATCCCTTAGAGGTATTGAAAAACGACTCTATTTGAATAGAGCAGATTCATATTTGCTAAAGTAATAATGTGCCTTGGTTCCCCATGGAAAGGTGATACCTAAAATCTTTAGTGAAAAATCTTTTCCAACTTTTTCCATCATTCGTAACTTCAGCAGTCTTTATACTGGCAAATTTTTTTCTCCCATGAACATAATTTTAAACATCCAATTCAAGTCGTTTTAATTTTAAAACAGAAATGTATGGGCGTACACAAATGGGTCTGGCCTGTGCAGCTTCAGGCCACTGAGGTCCCTCCACTGAGGCTGTGGTTGTAGCTGACTCCATTTTTCTGTGTGTCTCTCAAGACTAATCTGTTTTCCTGTTGCCGGGCCTTGTGGCCCCTGGAATGGATGCAGCCACTTCCAAAGCTGTGATCTTAGATCATGATTCCCTAAGGAAATCTGAATGTGATTTTGAGCAGCTCCTGGGGAAAGCAAGAGAACTTCTGTCCTGGAAATTCCCCAGTGTTTCCTCCTTAGTTCTACCCCACATGGGTCACATATGCATCTCTCTGCTATTCATTATGTCTGGCCAAGACCACAGTGAGTTGAGGAAGACAGTGAGGGTGCCCTTGGGACAGGGCCTGCTCAGATTCTCTGAGCTTCATGGAGAGTACTGAGGAAGGTACGTCTGCCTAAGAAAAGAGAAAAGGGTTCTAGGTGGCACTGAATAACTTATGTTCAAGACACTGTTTCGTTGCCTTCCTGCTCAGCCTTCAAAAAACTACTTTTCTACCAAGAATGTAGAAATGTAACGTTAATTTTTAGGTGTGGAATTGGATGATTGCTGTGATTTACAGTTATCAAAGTAGTCCTTACAAAAAGTCACTTTATTTTTTTATCATTGCTACATGTGTATATTGTTACATAATTCTGTGAAGTTTATTGTGAACAATAACGTCTTTACTCGGCCCAACTACTCTTATAACTCTTTTGGTAGGTTGTTTAGGTATTTATCTCCAAATTGCATTTTTGGTTCAATTTCTTAACTTTATTATCAGTTATTTATGAATTACAATAGAGATAAGAATTTTGCTCTTTTTCATACCCAGTCTCTGTACATCATGGCATACGGCTATATCATCATTTTGCTTAGGACAATATATTTTATTATGGACATTTTCATAATTGAACTGAGTAGTAAATTTTGAGTATTTGTACTTACTACATTTTTAGAAATCATTATGTCTATTTACAAATTTTTATTATTTTCTATTTATTTATCAACATTTCAATTTCAGAGTCTCTGCACTGTATTGAGTTATACCTTTAATATGTCCATGCTTACTGGTTTTCTCATCCATTTCATTTCCTTGGGGAAACATTTCCCAGACTCTTCTGAACTTTTCCAGTCTCCACCAGCTCCCTTTTACGTTAGGCGCACAGCTGTGATCCCTGAGTTCCTTTACTGCTGTTCAGGAGGCTCCCTGCTCCTCTAGTCCAGCCTTACTAAAAGTCCAGCTTTCACTTTCTCCTCCTTCTTCACTGGCTTGCTCACACAAGAAAGAGCAGGTTTAGACAAGGGCCCAGCTAATAAAAATAATATTCACTCAGACATTTCCCATTGCTTTCTACATTTCAGAATTGCTAACAGGAAGTCTGAAGCTATTTAGATTCTCAATTTATTGAGTAGCATGTGGTTTTAATAGTTGCTTTTATGTATGTAGAAAGTTGTAGAATCTACTTTTTATCCTCAGTGTTGTTAATTTCATGATGATGTATCTTCTGTGGATTTACTTTTTATTCCTTGTGTGCTGATCAGTAGTCCCTTTTATTCTGGAATTTTATGGTTTTTAGTTGCATGGAATTTTCTGGAATAGCTATCAAATTAATGCTGAAAATGAAAAGTAAAAATTCTGCCTTCTAAGATCTTAATTTCAGTTAAGTTTTATTGTTATCTTTTTTGCTTTAAATCATAGCATAGTGCTTTAGGATACTATTTATCTGTTGCTTTCCCATAATATTCATAGTTGCTCAATGAATACCTCCTTAATATCTTTGTACCATGATGCTATGGCCTTATCTTTAAAAATTTGAAAGGAATGGATTTCTATATTCACTGCATAGGTGACAGTTAATAAATGTTACCAAATAAGCAAAACTTGTACTTTCCCCTCCTTAGAATTTGTGAAGACCTTGTAAATTAAGTAAAATAAATATTTGAATATTTAAATGCTAAATATTATAGTTATGTGGAGCGCATTTGGAAAACAGATGTCAGGGCACCTTGGTCAAAACAACTAAGCTTGAAAACTAAAGTTTTGTTTGACTCTTGTTCATTTCCCTTTTTCTCCCTCTCTTTTTCTGAGAGCAGCTGCAGCTGGTGGACAGTAACTTTCACAGATGCCCTGGAGGCCCAGAGGTGCTCCTTCCCTTCCTGCTTGAAGGTAATACCCCACGTGAAGTCCCAGAGAACCGGCTCTGGGCAACGGATGTTGCCCTGTGCTGCTCCGGACGGATTGTCAAGGTTCTGCTCGTCAGTTAAGGCATGGTCAGTCCTTTTTGGGCAAGAAAGATCTCCATCTTACTTCAGATTAAAGATTTGTTTTCGCACTTCTGTTTTCTCCCATGTCCTATTTCCCTGACATTTTTCTTAACATGTTGAGTTTAAAAGTGGTTGTGATCCATTAATATAAGATACTGGATATAATGGGAAAGTTAATTTTTTAAAAAGTGTACTTAAATACACTTTCACTCCATGTTTGCTTTACTTTAGTTTTCTTGGAATTGGAATAGTAATATATTACCTTTTCCTCTAAATTTAGAAATATTTACATGAAATACTGGTAATCATTCCTTGACTCACTTTTTTTCCATCTGTTCTCTACTCATGACTCCTACAGATAAATATATCCAAAAGATCTTTATTTGCTACTGGATTCATTATGAAAAAGAATAGACTTGGAAAATGAAAAATCTTATGAGAGTTAGGAGAATGCTAAGTGCTGGCTTAAAGGTCTGTGAGGGAATACATGGGTCCTTGACTCCTAGGGATTCTCTTCTCTGTGAGTTTAAAAATGAAAGAAGAAAGAAAGAAATAAAAGACACCCTGACTGCCGTCTGGTCACACAGTGTTTTTGGTTTCCATGATTTCATTTCCTGAGTTGAGATTCTGGTAGTCTCATTTATCTTTTGCTTTTTTTGGTTAAGGTGAGGAAGGCAGCCTTTCACCAGGGTCTTCAGTTTATAGATGCGGGTAAGCCCTGATAAAATGTGGGTGACTGACTAGTAGCACCTACTGGCTCCCGGTCTAGTGCTGTGACTTCTGTTGCCTTTCATAACTCACAATGGCCCTTTGCAGAGCAAGGCCTCTCCGCCTGCCATTCCCAGCAGATGACGTGCTGATTCTTATCTTTAACTTCTCCTTTTCACTCTTATGGGCTCCAGAATGACCAAACTGTTCCTTTGCCAATTCTAGACTCCTTTGCTCTGATTACTTTGTCCAGATTAGTGTCTGTTCCTAATCTCATCACTTGCTTCCCTGGACTTGGATGACTTTAATTGAGAGTGTATTATTTTTATCAATTTCTATGTAGTTTGTAAGGCTTCTTTATTATTTCTTTTCTTTTCTTTTTCTTTTTTTTTTTTTGAGACAGGGTCTTGTTTTGTAGTTCAGGCTGGCTCTAAGCTCACTATGTTGCCCAGGCAAGCCTCGAACTCAGCAATCCACCTGTCTCTGCCTCCCGAATGCTGGGATTACAGGCGTGAGCCACCACGCCTGGCACTGTGGTATGCGGTATTGATTGCTGATGGGCATGAGTCTCCACGCCCAGCATTGTATGTGGTTACTGGGGATTGAACTCAGGGCCTTGCACTTGCGAGGCAGGCTCCGGAACCACTGAGCTAACCCTCCGGCCCAAGGCTTCTTTATTATTTCTTATATACATGGATCTTCTTTCCTATCCTGATTGTGATCCCTATCAGCAGTGATCATGTCTTCTAATTCTTTTATGTGCCCAGGACAGAGCTGTGCACAGATAGGTAATGAATACATGCTTGGTAATTAAATTGAATCAATTTAAGTTACAGCAGTTGCATGATGAAGCAAAAATATCTGTTATCTGAAAAAATGTTACCATGATGTAAGAAATGTGTTTTCTGCTGATATGCTCTTTATTATCTCTGGGTTGCACTATAGAAGAGTAAATAAAGTTAATACTTATTTCTATCAACTTGGATCATTTTTGCCCTGTGTGGGAATAGGATTAGGGGATTAATTTATTGTATTATCAAATTTACAATGTGGATGATATTTCTTGATTTTGCTCTATTTCATATGGATAATGAGAGGTGACAAACTTTCTAAAGGCATTCATCTCTTGAACACAAGTACTTTTAGAATGAATGTTAATGTTATAAATATTCAAATATGATAGATCAAATTTTGATTTATGTTGAAAAATAATTTGGATTTTTATAGCACCTAGTCATTTATATAATCTTTTCAGTCTCCAGTGGGCTTTAAAAATATTTCCATCTTATCAGATTGCTAAGGGTCTAAGATAGTGACTGCTACATCCAAAGCTCTTTTATTGAAAAATTGCCTATACTGGGGTGATTAGATTTCCAAGGCTTATTTCCATATTGTTCTTTACATATCTAACAATTAAAACCACAGAGAAAATTCAGAAGGTAAATAAAAATCTAGTTTGCACCTTTTCTCTTTCTGAGAGAATAAAAAAGCTCTAACAGGTATTTGCAAAAACTCCTTACTATTTATTCAGAAAATTTAAAAAAAAACCTATACTTAAAACACATTCTTTGAACTATTTCCTTTGGTTGCCGAGAAGAAAATTTTTGTTCAAGCCAGATTTATAACAACAACACTTTAACCTGAACTTCTGTATAATTTTTTATCTGGTATATCCCTTCAAGTTCAAGGGTCAGAAATACATACCCAAGAGTAAGTAAGTAGGGATTCAGAACTGAGTGATGTAGGAAAAGGACTGACAAGTCTTCTTAACTTTCAACACACACGTGCACTTGAATTTTTAGAAGAGATATTGAGACCTAACCATAACTGAAAAATACAAAAGCAAAAGCTGTAGTCTTTGTTTGAGTTTCATCTACTCTTTGCAGCAAAGAACTGTCATTATGTGACAGTATCAGGAGCCCTTACGTCCATACGTAGTGTTCTTTTTCTTAAAGTCCTGTTGACATAAGTTGGCCTTGGATGGTACAGGTGCCTTTTCCAGAACTGGCCTCAATGTTTCAGTAGGTGTGAATAATGGAAAACTGCCCATGAAGCACTTGACCACATTTGCAAACACCAGACATACGAATCTTCATGGTTTAAAAAAATTTGTAATAGCCATATATGTTCATTACTACAAATATAGGAAATTTTAATAGATTAAAGACATAAAAGAAACTTCATAGTTACACCACTCAAAATAACTTCTATTTATTCTTTGGTGTATTGTTTTTCAGATTCGTAATCATGCAAGCATAGATTTAATAAAATAGCTTGGAATGTTAGACATATCTAGTTTATGCTACTTTTTCATTTAACATTTTCATTTAGGTATTACTTGAAGACATTTTCAATGGGTGTTTAAATTTATATGTTTAACTAAATATTGCTCAGTATTATTATAACTTAATTTGTTTAACTACTCCACTGTGGTACATTTAAATTGAACATTTAAATATTAAATTTCATTTTGTATCCTTTAGAATGTGGTTTTGTGTGAAACCATTGAATTGATTATAGACTTTTAAATCAATATATTTACATTTGTAAAGATAGTTTTGGTCAGCTTTATGATACAATAATATTATCTTTTACTTGAAGTATATTTCATATTTCATAGCAATTTTTCTTAGAAGTCAGCAAATTTTTCTCTTGTTTTTTTGTGACTACATATAAATCTCCTTTCATTTATTATCTAATTTTTAAAGAACTTTATGTTTAAGGAAAACTATTTTTTAGGGAGGGGAAGCTATGTATCAGATTTGATAACTAATCCAAAATGCCATTTAAAAATTAACTTTTTTCTTATTCTATTTGATTTATACATATTGATGTTAGTGATGTTTTTTATTATTAAAAGAATTCAAAATTATTTCTTCAAATAAAAGAAAGCAGAGACTTGATTTTTCATATATTTCTCTTTCTTTTTCTGTGTGTGTGTATATATGTGTGTGATGCTTGTGCTCATGAAGGCTGTGTTTCTAAGGTTGTGTTATGATTTAAAAGAAAACCTCAGATGTAAGTTCCTGGCTTCTTATTCATCAGGATACCAGTCATTCATTCTTGGTCACTCATTTTGTATTATAGTAAATCAATAGGAATGTCCTGAATTCAAATGAAGCCATAAAGTAGTTTATGATGTGGTAAATCAGTAATTGGTCATGTGAAGTAATCATGAGGTCTCCCAGAATATCCAGCCTTGGTTCACAGGGTGATTTAGGCTCCAAAAGTTCTGCCTGATTAGAAATTTTTCCAAAAATTGTAAGGGAAAAATGTCACCCTGCACGCAGATTAGAATATCCCTACTCTGTGAAACTCTTAATGTTGTAGTCCTCCATGAGTCATCTGAGAATAAGGGGTCAGGTTCTTCAGTCACTTCCTATAAGGAGCATTGCTGCTGACTATAGAGAAAGTGGTGAAGTGCAGAGCCTAAGAAGAAGAGCAATATGAGACATTATTATTACAGCCTAACTTGGAGTAAGCAAAAGGGGCAACAGCCAGCCCCTTATGTGAAGAGTCTGATAAGGTGGATCTGGAAAGAGAAGTAGAAATGATTGCTTCAGGCTGGAGAACATATTCACTGATTCGTCAGGTTATTATTGGTTATTTGGATTATAGATCTTCAAAGATAAAGTTCTAAATTTGTGATCTCTCTTACGAGATCATAATGGCTCCTTTAATATGGATGATCTTCTACTGTGAGATGCCATGAATGAGATTTCGGTATCTCCTAGAGATACTTTTCAGCTTAAATCTGGGAGCACTAGATCAAAATTAAATCTGCTCTACTTTGTTCTGTTTTGTATCTACTAAAATCAGAAACAAAATATTTGCAACCAGAAAAGGAAATTGGCTAGTACAACTATTGTAATCTTTGAAACAGCTTGTCTCTCTTTTTTTTTTTTTTTTTTTGAGACTGGGTCTCGCTTGGTAGTTCAGGCTGGCCCTGAGCTCACTATGTAGCCCAGGCAAGCCTCAAACTCAGCAATCCTCTTGTCTCTGCTTCCTGGGTGCTGAGATTACAGGCGTGAGCCACCACGCTTGGCACTGTGGTATGTGGTGCTGATTGCTGGTGGGCGTGAGTCACCACACACCCTGCATTGTTGTATGTGGTTACTGGAATTGAACTCAGGACCTTGCACTTGCAAGGCAGGCGCCAGAACCACTGAGCTAAATCTCTGGCCCAAAACAGCTTGTCTTTTGAAGCTAGGTACGGTACAAACTTACTCCTCGGAGGCCCTTATCCTCTCTGATCTAACTATCTCGGTGCCTGAGGCTGCGGGCAGACCCACTGGACTAACAGAGAAAGGGCCCAAGTGAGCTGCAGGGGCATCTGTTGCTTTCTCTAGTTCCTGGTTTGTTATTCACCTGTTATTTCTTTCCTTCAGCAGTTATGTCTTGATTTTAAAATTATCTAACAGTCAATCGATAACTATTTCCCAATATAGGAATGTTTGTGCTCACTGGAGGCAGGCAGGAATCAACATATATAACATGATTTTGAAGAGAAAACCTCATATTGATGATCTCTAGAATTGGAAATAATAACCACCATTGTTCATTTGGGATTAAAGATGGCGATGCATGTAAATCCGTAGTGCCCTTGTTGGTATGTAGAGCTCAAGAGTAGTCATGGTCGACATCTTTGCTTTAATAAACTTTAAATATTGGCAGTGTTGATATAATTGCTTTTTTTCTTGTTGAGTACACATCTACACTCTGAAGTAATTAAGGGCATCATTAAAATGAGAATCCCCCAGAGTCTGTTACCTTCTTATGGGAAGGAACACAGCAAATATGATTCTCTCCAACATATATTTAAGACAAATTGGTCCTTAAAATACCAAAGTTATATGCATGCTGAAGCTGGATGTTTCTTTCTAAAGGAAAACTAATCCTGTTTTGTTGACTCTCTAAGCAATATCTTGCTCTAGTCACATGATGCAGCCATGGAATTAGCAAACTGTAATGTTGGTGTTATCAGTTAGACAGTAAAACTTTATAGTGGTGATTATTACTTTGCAGGAATTGTACAAATGGGCCAAATGTGAATACCGTGAGTCAACAGGAGCAGAATCTCATTGAACTGAGCGTGACAAACCTAGTTTATTTCCTGTGGGATCAATCTCCATCCTTGAACATAGTTTAGATTTGATAATACAAATACATGGAGAAAATGGATTCAGTACAAATCTTCTAAAATAATTTTCTGTGTTTAGGTCAAACTGAATGACATTAACTAGGGTAAGTTTTATGTGGCATCTTGTTATACGTGATATGAGAATAACTGCAAAATTGGAGTAAAAGACTTGAGATGCAAAGTGTCTGGGACACGCACATCAGAATTCATTAGTACATCTGTAACAGAAGAGTCCATTACCAGATGAAAAGAAGCCCAGTGCTGAAGCAGCTAAGGACTGGCATTACAGCTGACCTCAGAGGAGCACCGAATGCATTGACTCCGTGGGAAATGTTAGACCAGTGGAACAGCAGATGAGACCCAACGGAAAGAGTCATCTCGACCCGTATCACTGAACAGGCCCCGAGTATCCTAACTTATCAGACTACACACTAGGAGGTAGTTGCACTGGCCAAGTAGAGGGGTGATTTTCTCATTCTCATTATCATCTTTTGGCATGGACTGATTTCCTTCACTTAACTTCCATTCTCATTTTTAAACAGATTATAATATTCTCTACTGTTATTTCTGTAGAAATTATATGATGCTAAAACCACCAAGCAACAAAGGTAACATACATTTGGTGCTGTAGTACTCATACCTTCTGTGACACGCTTGCTGCCTTCTTATGGTCCCAAAAGCAACAGGGCCTACCAGGCACAAACTTGACTCCATGAAACTGTGAGTCAAAGCCAGCATTTTTTCTTAATAAGTTGATCTTCTTCTGTATTTTATTATAGTGACAGAAAGCTAACGTCAATGTAAATGGGTTAAATTAGAATCTAGTGGACACAGAGTGAAGGTAGAACCTGATGGGGCTGGCTATGAGACAGATGCATGTAAGGCAGTTGTGGGGATAGAGGAATAAAGTACTGCACAGACACTGGAAACAGAGTCACTACCGGCAGTTACCACTGGAGAGGATAGGGGTTGCCCCTTGAAACAGCAGTCATCCAGGGTAGTCGTGATCATGTATTGATCTGAATGCTGCGAACACCAATGTTAGAACACAGAGTAAGGTCCCATAGTGAGTGAGACTGATAGATCAACTCAGAAACTGTGGATTCCAGGTATCATCACATGCGACATCGTGAGACTGGACAGTATCAGTTTGTGAGTCACAACAATGAGAAAGGAAAATCTCTCTCCCTCCCTGAGGCAAAACATCAATAATGACCTTTAACAGTCTAAGTTTCTGAGAACACCGGCAGCCTGGTTGGCTGTGCTGTGCCTGGTGGTGTTCTCAGCGTGCCTTCCCGGGGTTGTCCAGGGTTAAAATCTGGGGCAGAGTGAAGAGGGAGAAAAGAGATACTGAAAAACATAAGTTGACATTTCGGTGTTATCTCCTCTATTGCTTTATATCCAGTGGATTATGGACAAGGATTACTGACCAGCTTCTCTTTCTCCAGTACACAGATAATATTTCTGAAACAATGGCAAGGTTCAATGTTAAATGCTAAAGCAAAGCAAACCAAACAAAAGCAGAAAGGAAAATATTTTGTAACCAGCACTTAGAGTTAATTTTTCATAAACACATTCATCCCATGGCTTTTGGTTGGCCGCCTACTATTGCTAAAATGTGTACTGATCAGTGATAAACTGTGTAAGATTCATATAAGGAAACAGGCCCTAAGAAGGAGACCACCAACTCTTCTGCCAATTTTCCAAACTATGTAACTCTTACATTTTAAAACCAGATCAAGAAAGTGATGAAAACTAACAACACAAATCTGTGACTCCCAAGTTTTACCGAATGTTCTTAGTTGAGTCCAGTAAGACATTTCGAAAGGTTTCTCAGAAGCAAGTTCAGGGTCAGGCGACCACTGAGAAATCCTTCCCAACTGCTTGTTCCAAGCCCAGCAAGATTGGATTGTTCTCTCCTTGATGCTGACAGATTATGCTTTGTCTTCTTCCTTGGTAACAGCAGGCAGACTCCCGTGACTCTCCTACACGCTGTCTTTCTAATTTCACTAGAGAGCATATCTGAGTACCAATAGCCAACCTGTCCTCAGAGAAGCTGAGTAATGCTAGCCATAGGCTCAGTGTAGGCTCTGGAATCCGGTACTCAACACTGCAGATCTCTTTCTATTAGGGGACCCCTGACTAGACAGCATCACAAAACAAGCACTACAGAGGCGTGAGTATATTAAAAATCTACCGATAATGGGTAAAGAAAGGTAAAACAAGGTGTCTATGATAGTTGTTGAACGGGCTGCTCTACAAACTGGCAGGGAAGCTTGTCCAAGTGAGCTATTCTGGAGCCCAGGGAAAGGCCCCTGAGAGCGCATGTTTCTGAGGGGTTTTGATTGTCTCAGGCCCTGTAGGCCAGGAGAGGGGCCTCATAAAAAGACGTAAAGTTACCACAAGCCATTGGCTGGAACTAAATTACCTGTTTGAGAGAAGTAGACCTCAGAAATCCAGATGAGGTGTGATAGGAAGATATGGTGAATGTTTAAATTAAAACCATTTTGTAATTATAAAAAAAAAACACCCTATTGTTGGGCTGGAGATTTAGCT
Organism: Thryonomys swinderianus; assembly: GCA_004025085.1. Lineage (NCBI taxonomy): Eukaryota > Metazoa > Chordata > Mammalia > Rodentia > Thryonomyidae > Thryonomys > Thryonomys swinderianus. Next base: position 6,617 of record PVIC010000336.1, on the reverse strand, counting down.
CAGTGATTCCAGCGCCTGCCTTGCAAGTGCAAGGTCCTGAGTTCGATCCCCAGTAACCACGTACAGTGCTGGGCATGGTGACTCATGCCCACAAGCAATCAATACCGTATACCACAGTGCCAGGCATGGTGGCTCATGCCTGTAATCCCAGCACTCAGGAGGCAGAGGCAGGAGGATTGCTGAGTTCCAGGCTTGCCTGGGCTACATAGTGAGCTCAGAGCCAGCCTGAACTACAAAGCGAGACCCTGTCTCAAAGAACAAAAAACAAACAAACAAAAAACTATTGTCATGAATCCTCTTTAAGACATTCTCACTTGCTTTAAAAACATATGGACTCATTCACGCCACTTTCCAGAGCAGTTCTGGAAGTCGTCACTTGCGAGGGCCTATACCTGCATGCACTCTTACTGCTTCTTCAGTATCCTGAGTTGTATCAAAGTGTTTATCTTTCATAGTCATTTTTGACTTGTCAGAAATCACATGGTCCCAGAGTCAGTGAATAAGGTGGAGGAGGACACAACATCATATTTTACCAATCTTGGGTAAACATTACTAACTGGCATGTTTTTCTTTTGGATGTCAAATGGCAGTAGCATTCACTGTTTTTGATCACACCCCTAAAGATATGAAAGAAGACTTTTAGAATTGCTTCAGAAAGGGAGGAAAATGATGGGTTCCGTGTGTTCAGCTCAAAGGAATGTGTTCTGAGTGTGAGTAATGGCTATGTACCTCCTACTGTAAAAGATTTTAAAGTTTAAATATTCACTGTATATTTCACTCACTCCTTGTGTAATCTGTGTCTGCTCTAGGAGCCAAGCTTCCTGTGCCGTGCTACCCTGGCTTGGGGCCAGCCTATGACCCAAACCCCTCTAAACTGTGAACCAAGATCAAATGGTGTGGCTTCACTTTGTTCAGCATTCTCACTTACAGCTGTGGGTGTTGCATATTGTGTCTCAGCTGTAATGAGTCCCAAGACACCAGAACTGAATGCACCTGGTGATCCAAGAAGACAACATTTTTTGCTGTGTATTTCCTGAGTTGTAATCCAGCCTGGTCCGGTTACTGTGCCCTCTCCATAATCCGACGGCCTCAGGAGGGTGAGTGAGGATGTGGAATTATAACACCTAGACTCTGCATGGATGGTGAGACGCTTCTCTTATTATCACAGAGGTTACTGGTGTTCACACAGGGCGCCTTGGGATGTGATAGGATGAGAGGGTGGACACAGAGCTCACAGAGGGATGTGATAGGGTGAGAGGGTGGGTGCAGTGCTCACAGAGGGATGTAATAGGATGTGAGGGCAGGCGCAGTGCTCACAGAGGGATGTGATAGGGATGAGAGGGCGGGATGAGATAGGATGAGAGGGTGGGCGCCGTGCTCACAGAGGGATGTGATAGGGTGAGAGGGCGGGTGCAGTGCTCACAGAGGGATGTGATAGGATGAGAGGGTGGGCGCAGTGCTCACAGGGATATGATTAGCACAGAGGTGAAGCAGCACTTAGCAATGTATGATTGGTCTGTGTCACCTACGTCACCTGCACCTGTGCATTGCTATGGTTTCTTTTTTTTTATTTTTAAAAATTGAATTCTTTATTGGTAGATTTTATATACAACTCACAATCACAGACAACATTGGGGAATTTGTACCAGTATGGGGCATGGCCTTTTTTTGTCCGCTGGGGTGGGGGGAGGGAGGGAGGGAGGGAGGGAGGGAGGAGAGAAGAGAGAGAGGAGAGAAGAGAGAGAGGAGAGAAGAGAGAAGAGAGAGAGAGATTTGGCCATACTGTGTCAACTGGGATCACAAACCAAGATGCCAACAGCTGCTCACACAACACATAAGCCTGTCTCTTGTGGGTTGTAATGATATGTGGACAACATCTCCAATCTTTATGGGCATCCACTACCCTAAGCCTCCTCCATTTCCAGCCATGAATCAACCAACTGAAGATGGAAGATAGTTTTGAAAAAAAATGTGTCCATACTGGCTAGGTGGAGGCCTATTTTTCATTTGATTCCTTAAATGATAACTGCGTATCATTTACATTACATTAGGCAAGATAAGTAATCTAGAGATGGTTTTAAGTTATGGGAGGATGTGCAGAGGCAAATGGGAATACCAGGTCATTTTAAAAGACGGATTTCAGCACCTACAGGAACCAGAAATTTTGGCACCTACAGCGACCTGGGATGAATCTCCTCCAGATACTGAGTAATGCAGTATTTAGTTCTTATTAATTGTACATGTAGGGCTCCTACATCATCTGACTTTTAAAACAAAGCTGGAAATTGTATTTTTGTGTTATATATTAAAGGATTTAAATGTTATCAATTAGTACAAAATTAGTACACACAGTCTATTGGGAAGATCCTATACAAAGACTGCCATTTTATTTGTTTGTTTGTGTGTTTATGTATGTATTTATTTAGAAGCAGGGTCTCACTTTGCAGTTCAGGCCCTGAGCTGGCCCTGAGCTCACTATGAAGCTCAGGCAAGCCCCAAACTCAGCAATCCTCCTGCCTCTGCCTCCCGAGTGCTGGGATGACAGGCGTGAGTCACCACGCCTAGCACTGTGGTATGTAGTACTGATTGCTGGTGGGCAAGAATCGTCATGCCTGATAGTGTTGTATGTGGTTACTGGAATCAAGCTCAGGACTTTGTGTTTACAAGGCAGGGGCCGGAACCACTGAGCTAAATCTCCAGCCCCATTATTACTGATATTAGCAGTTCCTCAAAGTTTTAATGTTCTGAAACTATTTCTCAAGGCTTTCTTCCTCTTTCTTTGAAAAAAAAGTCAGGTCCTCTCCTGGCTCACTGAAAAATGTTCTATTTTACAAAGAACCTGCTTATGGTACCACAAGGTGGCGCTAAAACTTTTTAAATTTTGTGGCTCACATGAAGTTACTAGTGCAAAGAGAAAATCTATTATCGGAGGATATTTTACGTTATTTCCTCCTAAAATTGCCTGTGTGGCCAATTGCCTGGCTTCACTTTGTTCAGAGTTTTCTCACCAACTTTAAAAATTAACAACAAACAAATATACGAATTGTCTCACCATGTAAAAATTAACTGCAAAGAACAGACACTCCTCAAACCTAGTCAGTTTAATTATTAATCTTTTTACTTTTAGTATTAGCTATTTAATTTTTTACTATGATATATTTTGCATTGTGAGATAAAAGAGCTAAAAGAGTATAGAATTTGGGGATATGGATGTCCTATAGGCATAGAGTTCACATATTAAATTTGAAATACAAGAAATACCTAAAATGAGAATTTTCTAAGACAAGCGAAGCATCTTCAGGGCTGAGGATGTAGCTCAGGGGTAACATTCCTACCTTGCAGTTGTAAGGCCCTGAGTTTGATTCTATACAAAAAAAAATGTTTAGGAAAAAGGAAGCTGGTGATTGCTTTCCCTTGGGATGGCACCTAAAGTGACCCTTTGCAGTGGAAGAGAGAGGTCAGTAATAGCTTCGCTCAACAACACTTCTGTTTGCAAACTAGTTTGGTGAGATAGGCATCTAGCAAATTTGCTTCTGTTCCCACCTTCCCCGGAGGGTGGCACACGTGACCACAGCCATCACTCTCACACAAGGACAGATGCAGCCATCACCCCCAGATCATAACACAAATGAAGTTTGTAAACCGAGGCCCCTCTCTAGTTCCCAGGTTTCCCTCTTCCTCTGCTATACTTGGAATTTCCATGGACTCCGCTCTCGCTGTTCACCAGGCTGCTCCTCCGGGCTGTACGGAGACAAGGTTGGCTTGGTTGTCTCCTCTCCTGGTGGCTTCTGCTGTCTGGAAGGTGCTTCTTGGCTGCACCCAGACTGTAGGCTTTGTCTTCAAACAACTACTCGATTCCAGTTCACCTGAGATCTTTAGTCCTCTAATAACTGTTTCCGCTCTGAGAAGTTTAATCATCTCCTTTCCCATGATAGTGAGAAGACTGTCCTATCTGTGACTTTCCTGGCCCCCTCTGAGTCCTCACGCCGCCCTCTGACTTTGGCTGAGGAGCAGCCGGGTCCTACTGATCAGGTTCCTGAAGGGCAGGGGGACCAATGAGCTTCCGCTCCAGAGTTGGGTGGAGCCGGGGCCTGAGTCGGTCCCGCCTCATCTGTCCGCTAGGTTTCAGCGCCTCCCTGAATCATTAGACAGTGTGTTCCTCCTGGCCATATCCGAGCCTTTATAGCTGCCTGTGTCACAGTGACTTAGGTATCTATTTACCTCCTTACAGTTCGAGCTCCTGAAGGCTGCAGTCTACCTCGGGCTGCCGCGTTGAGCTCCGCAGCGCCAGGGGTGGGGCTGACCACACTCCAGTGCTGAACAGAGCCCGCAGAGCCGAGGTCGGGGGAAAGACGTGCTCTTCCTCATGGCCTCCTCTGTGAGGCAGCGCCGTGGTGCTCGCCCGGGGAGCTTCATGAGGAGCGAGTGACTTAATGTCTGCGAGGTGACTGAGGCGTAGTCGCGACACAGAACTCCAGAGCTGCTGGGAGTTACTGCAGCAGCCAGTGGACACAGGTGAAGTCTGTTGAACTGTTGCTGCTGGCATTCAAACCAATGCATACGTTTCAAGGCAGCTTTCTAAAAGTTTAGAAAAATCGCCTGGGCAAAGTAGTAATAATTTTTTCTCAGTTATCTATAGAATAAAACTAATTTAAGAATTAGTTTTTAAATAGCACTGATAACACAGTCCTTGATTTAGATATTTATAGGTACTCCAAATCCTAGTAAAATTTCTCCTGAATAACACATAAAAAATACTGATTATGAATACTGGGCCCTAATTTTACATGCAGTAAAGATGAGCAGGTACACTTATTAGTAGAACTCAAGACTATTAACTTTGTCCTGTTTTTCTTATACTTAGTAAAAACCCTAAAAGTATCTCCAAGTCTCCTATTAACTCTTCCTAAAATGCTTTTTATAATATCTCTAAAGAGATTTTGTTTTCTGTTAGATGGATTTTTAGCTTTTCAAGTGGTTGAAGTTAAAAATAGTTGGAGAAAGGAGACAGATAATGAAATAGATTAATTCCATTTATTTAAAGTGCTTTTTAAAAATATTAATAAATATCTGAAAAAAATAGTGCAAAATATTAATATTTATTTTCTCTGAATAAGGATGCAAGTTATTTTATCTGTGCTTTTTATGTATGTAATATTTCATGATAGGGTATTCTTATTTTTTCCTAAGCAAAGATTTCTTTTTTTTCTTTTTTAGAGACAGGGTTTCGCTTTGTAGTTCAGGCTGACCCTGAGCTCACTGTGTAGCCCAGGCAAGCCTCGAACTCAGCAATCCTCCTGCCTCTGCCTCCCGAGTGCTGGGATTACAGGCGTGAGCCACCACGCCCGGCCCTATGGTATGTGGTACTGATTGCTGGTGGGCGTGAGTCATCATGCCCAGCATTGTATGTGGTTACCAGGATCAAACTCAAGACCTTACACTTGCAAGGCAGGCGCCGAGACCACTGAGCTAAATCTCCGGCCCTGTCAAATGTAATCCTAGTGAGATTTCCCCTTATATTTTCTTCCAAAAGTAATATAGTTTTAACTCTTACATTTAGGTCCTTGGTTTATTTTGGGTTAATGTTTGTATGTTGCCTCAATTATTTTTGTCACTGCTGGGGTAAAATTCAAGTTAATACAATCACAGGTCAAAGGAGAGAAGGCTTATTTCAGCTGACAATTTGTAGTGGTTTTCAGTCCATAGCCAGCTGGCCTCAAAGCATGACAAAAAGGCGGGCAGAGGAGAGACAGTCCATGGCAGGGTAGGCAAAAGGCAGCAAGCAGCAAGAGCAAGCAATGAATTAACTCTCTGTTCCTCTTTCATCCCACCAAAGCTACAAGTCTATTTGGTGGTGCCATTCACACCCAGAGTTGGCCTTACCATTATTCATGTTCATAACTATGCTAAACCAAATCAGTAGACTAATCCAGTACCACACCCTTAATTTAGGATCACACACTCATATCCAATGTCCTCCGAAAAGCCCCACCTAAGTTTGGAGGGGACATCTATATATGACTCATAACATATGTGATATAAGGTAAGGGTTTATAGTATTTTGCATGTAGACTTCTCAACATCATTTGTCGAAAAGACCATGCATTCTTCCTTGTATGATCTTGACACCTTTGCTGAGAACCATGTGACTATATATATAAGGATTTATTTCTTGGACTCCTATTTCTGTTGCATTGGTCTCTATGTCTGTCTTTATGTCAGTATCATTCGCTTTACATCATTGTAGTTTTGTAGTAAGTTTTTAAATCAGGAAATGTGAAACTTCCAGATTCGTTATTTTTTAAATTTGTTGTTGACTTTTTAAGGTCCTCAAGGTCTACACTGACTTGTAGGATTAATTTTTCCATGTCTGCAAAAATGGTCATTGGGCTTTTCACAAGAATTGTATTAAATCTATAGATTTACTTGATAAAATATTTATGGAAGGAGACATGTTACTTCTATTGATATTTATAATGTCATTTCTATATCTTTTTTTTTTTTTTTTTGCAGTACCAGGGATTGAACTCAGGCCCTTGTGCATCCAAGGTTGGTGCTGTACCACTTGAGCTAAATTACCGACCCCTAATAATGTCATTTCTTTTTTTTTTTTTTTT
>PVIC010000335.1:97488-132955 GCA_004025085.1 Thryonomys swinderianus | reverse complement strand
AATCCTCCTGCCTCTGCCTCCCGAGTGCTGGGATGACAGGCATGAGCCACCACGCCCGGCACTGTGGTATGTGGTATTGATTGCTGGTGGTCGTGAGTCACCATACTCAGCATTCTATGTGGTTACCAGGATCGAACTCAGGACCTTGCGCTTGCGAGGCAGGTGCCGGAACCACTGAGCTAAATCTGGCCCAACTCCACAAGATTTTAAGATTACTTTTGAGTGAATTTACATCTTCACAATATTGAGTAATATTTAATTTATGTTTTTCAATTTAAGCCTTATTTCTGTGATTTAGTAAAATATAAAATTCAGATATATTCTGTACATTTCTTGTTAATCCTTTGATATTTTAATAGTTTGCTGTTATCTTAATAACATTTAATCTTATTTTCTATGCCTTACTTTAGATATAAAGTATGCTTAATTTTAAAGTATGCTTAATGTTCACTATGCTTTTTTTTTTTTTTTTTTTTTTTTTTTTTTTTTTTTTTTTTTTTTTTTTTTTTTTTTTTTTGAGATGGGTTCTCACTTTGTAGTTCAGGCTGGCCCTGAGCTCACTATGGAGCCCAGGCAAGCCTCAACTCAGCAATCCTCCTGCCTCTGCCTCCCAAGTGCTGGGATTACAGGTGTGAGCTACCACACCTGGCATTGTGGTATGTGGTATTGATTGCTGGTGGGCGTGAGTCACCATGTCCAGCATTGTATGTGGTTAACCTGGGATTGAACTCAGGACCTCGCACTTGCGAGGCAGGTGCCGGAACCACTGAGCTAAATCTCTGGCCCTATGCTTAATATTTTTAGCTATTGCTCTGACTCACTTTACCTCATGTTTCTAATGGCATACTTTCTCCAAATATAAAATGATACTGGGCTGGAGATTTAGCTCAAGTGGTACTACACCTACCTAGGAAGCATAAGGACCCGAGTCTGATCCCCAGTACCATAAATAAAAAATAAATAGTGATACCTACTTGCTGGAATCTAGGTTGGTGGGTTTCTAGGTATTTCCTATTATATCTTTCAATTGTTTGTAAGTTTGGAAAGCTTAATGATACAATATGAGGATGAAACTATTTTATCTGATTGCAGTAGCCTATACTTTAGGTATTTCCATATGTCCACTCACAATTATATAGGTACATGAGATATTTTTTAATCTAAGGTCATATTTTGTTAAACAACTACTAAATGTCTGCTTATTACTTTTACTATTAGATACAGTTTCTTATTCTATCTCTTATTCTCTCCACCTGCTTTTCATTGGCACAGTGATGAAGTAACTCAATGGTCAGGGCTCATTTTATTCCTTGTGGTTGAGAAATTTTCAGAAAATAATGTGGATTTTAATTATTTTTAACATCATATATTATTTACATTATTGACTGTTATTATCATTTGTAAGTATGTGCTACACATGATTCATACTCTAGGGAACATATCAAAGCTCACATTTAATTATTATCTTGAAATTTCATGGTATTTTAGGTCACAATGGAACCTGAGAGTCTAGAAATAATTAAACTATGTAATGAATATTACTAGTTTAACATTACTGTACACAATCTCCAATTAGCCAAATAAATAATTATTAAATACTCCAAGATTATTAAAATTAACATCTGTTGGGACAATTTGGCAATAACCTCAAGTCATGATGCCTTATCATTCATGTTATTAATTTTATTACTTTTATGCTTCAATGCTCAAACAATAAAAGAATTAATTCTGGTTAAGATTTAGATGAGAGTGCATTCACAAATGCCTGGTTTATAAACCAATTCGTCAGTCATGTTAAGCTACACATTTCACTGAGAGGTTTCAGAGCACATACTTTGGTATAGTTTATGCTGTGGCCAAAACCAAGCACACAGAGCTGATGAATTCCTTAAGGAATTATATTTACATGTATGTATGCTGTGTAGTGATCCTCACTAGGGATAATTTTAATAAAATGCTATGTATATTTGTGTTCTTGATATGCTTTTAAGCCATCTTTAATCACATGATAGAAATTTATTCTTCCACTTTAATTATTAGGCTTCTACAAAAGAAAAAATACATTCATTTTCCTTTTGTACATTTATGAATCAACAAAGGTATTGCTTTTGCAAGGTATTGTTTTTACAGAATTTTTAGTTATTGTATGATGGAGAAAGCTCCTAGAAGAGTAGGCTACAAATTCATGAACAGTTAATGCTCTTCTTAAATTTAATTGTGATCAAGAAGAAAGTAAGGCAGAATTATAATAAACCTCTTAATTTTGGACATCTGAAAACCTAAGAAAACAAAAATGTGCCAGAGTCTTAACTAGGTCCACATATCCTCATCTCTGTTTATGAGAGAAGGAACTCTGATTTTCTGTGTATGCAAGACTAGCTTCACAGCATAGAACAGAGTCAGAAACGGTATACACTTTCAGTTTTTTTAAAGTGATAATATGATAGCAATCCCTGAAATGACTGCTGTCGAATATCTATAAATGAAATATAGCATGTAGCTCGAGCCTACTCCAGGGCAGAGCACACACTGGGAAAGTGAGCTGGTGCCCCCTCCTGTGTTGCAGATACTGCTGGGAAGTGCCTTTAAGATCTCTGCGTTGCAGGAGAAAAGACAGGAACTGACACCACACAGAAGCTGTGAATGGAACGTAACCGAGGGCTGCCCAGTTTTCACACAGCCCTAAATTTGCTTCCTGCTACATCATTTGCTTTCCACATTTATGGTCTCTTTACATTTTGGTATTGTGTTCTCCTAGTAATATCTCCCTTTAGGATAGTGCAGCACTTGCCCAGGTTTTCCTCCAACTTCCACCTCATGACAAATTTTAAAGACTTCCTATAATTTTAGAATTGTAAACAGTCATTTCCTGATCAAATCCTTACAGAAACTTATTTTCAATGTGTTTTAGTTTTTCTTTTTTACACTCTGTTGATGAATCCAACTGTCCTTTATTAATTACATGGAATCTAGTACACACTGTTACAATCTATTTACCAGAGAGAGGCATAGAGTGTTCTAGGTCATATAAGGACTTCCCACCAGAAATACAGCCCTTTCTGATGATACCAACGCTTGGGGGGACTTTCTTAGCTTCAGCGGTGCAGTGAACACACATCTTTAGACAGCCATCTACTGCACCTGAGAGATCTCTTTTTTGGTGTGTTAGTATCTGAGAAGCAGACTTCATCCAAAAAAATTGAGACTATTTCTGTTTGTTGGGCCAGTTTTTGTTAATGTATGAGTTGGTCAAGCTATTACAGTTATTTGTAAGAAGGAATACTACTGTGAACATTAGATAAATACTGCCCATGGAATGGAGGACATATCCACTCCGAATGTGCCACATGTGCCTACAGAAAGATGAATAAACAAAATTCAGTTTTTCCTGTGTCCCTTTTCTCCTAATCTACAAAGAATTCTTATGGAAGTGGGATTGATCTTTTGTATAATTTTGTTTATTTTATACTATTTAAGTTATGATGTGGGATTAAAATATTTGATTATCATACATTGTTTGAGAAATACATTAAGGTATATAGGTATGTAGAATTAATGACTCCATGCATGAAAATTTCCCTTTTTTACTTGATGATATTACTCTCATCCACCCAGTGACTATGTACTTAGCCCCTATGGAAGAATCCTAATTGGTCCATGGCGAACATGACAATCTTGTGTCTGGTGATATAAGAGGAAGTCAGCCTTTGGGACACATTTCCCTCTTTGGTGGAAGAGACAACTGCCTGGGCCCTTTCTCCCTATTTTAAACATTGTAACATGAGAAGGAAATGCTTGAAATTTCTGTAACACTTCATTCCATGAGTGACAACCCACGGGAATTTAGAAATATTGATCTAAGTGTTTACATTATCAAGTTACTCAACCAATGAATCACACACTCCTAGACATCTTTGATGATGAAATACCCTTATAATTTAAGCTACATTAGTTGTAGGTTTTATTTCTTTTAGTGGAAATAATTGAACCAAAAGTAAGTAATGGTAAGGTTCTTGGATATTATAAGCAGATCTAATAACATATTTGCTATGTTTCCTTCAGATATTTTTATGCATGTATACATATTTGATTTCTGTTCTAAAAGATGAAAATTATATTGATATAGAATTTTGTATTCTGGTTTATGCTTATTATTATTTTGTGTCTTAGAATGTCACAGAATAATCCCCAAGACCATGATTTAAAATAATACAAATGTGTCAAGACTATTTATACAGTGTTGCCTTCTCTTATTTAATATTTGGGCAGTTTTAGGGCTAAGAATAGATAGTGTTAGGGGAAAAATTCTTCAACAGAAACAGAAATATAGGTTTCCTTTAAAAGACATAATTACATAGGAGGTCAGACTGATAAAATGAAGGTTGTTTGTGGTATTTCAAAAATACAGCTAGGAATAACTTTAAAGATCCAAAAAAGAAGAACATGAAAGTTAATTTTTGAGTGTGAGAATCAGTGACAAATGTACTAAAAGCTATAACCAGTGCAGATCCTTTCTCTGCTTTCTACCTTTAGATACAGTTCAGTTAAGAAATAAAAGGTGCCCATGTGGTGCTTCTGAGCCAAAGTGGAACTGTAAGTTGTTTCCCTCCTGAAATTATGACTAAGAGAACAGTCAACAATGGTTGATTTTTCTCCAAAAACTTCAGCAACATTTTATCCTATATATAATAAGAAAAACATAATGATGAAAAAGGAAAGTTCTCGAATTCTTGGGGAGGCTTTCCAAGTTCAAGTAATCTGTGTTTGACTGAAACAGCAGCAGGCACATGCTGCAAACAGACTTTCTAGTAAAAACTTGTCTTAGGAGCATCGTGGTTAATTGTAACAGACAGAACTTTCATCCTGTGTGTCTTTTTTAAAATTTAATTTAATTTAATTTAATTTATTGGTATATGGTATATACACATCGCCATTACACACCACATTGAGAATTTGTACCAGTATATGACATAACTTAATTCTCATCTTCCCCTTCTCCTACCCATCCTACAGTCCCCCGGCACCATATACACAAGCTTTGTTTCCTTTTATTTATTTTATCATCAATTTTTTCTTTCTCTTTGTTATTTACCCCTAAACCCATTTCCCTTTGGATATTTACTATTTCACAATATCGATCATGCATTCTAGAACACATTTACAATTTCAGTTTCTCATCCTGTGTCTTTCTTTTATCATGCTTAACTAAACTGATTTACTAATGTACACAATAGCTCCATGGAGGCAGTATCATAATAAGTTTCACTTTATAGCAAAAATGGAGGTCCAAAGTGGTTTAGTTCAAAGTAGCACAAATGGTAAATAGTGAGATTGAAAGTCCACATTCTTAACTGTTTTAAGACAAAGATTCTCAGACTCTTGGTTCAGGTTGTCTTTAGTATTTCAATAAAGTTTTTAAGTGTTTCTAGGCCAAATGATATTTAAAACTTCTACTTATTAAATATTTAAGTCAAAAGAGATTCTTTTTATGTTCCAATAATGTATTAACCATTTAAAAATATACTATGTGTACATTGACCCAAGTACTATAGCTCAAAATGAGATGAGTATAATCTCATATGAAACATTCCCCAAAGGCCCATGTGTTAAAAGCTTGGTCCCCAGCTATAGTGACACAGGATGGAGGAGTGGGGCTTAGCGGGAGAAAGTTAAGTCCCTGAGGGCGACAGTGAGGTCTTGGTCCCTTTTTTTTATCTCTGTTTGCCAGGCATCAGGAGTTGAACAGGCGTCTCTGCCAGACGCTTCTGCCTTGATGATGTACTAGGCGGCCATGGGTTTAAAGCAACAGGGCCAAATACAGTGGACTGAAGTCTTTGACACTACTATCCAAAATAAACCTTTTCTCTTTTCTGATTATTTCAGGTATTTTGTCAGAGTGGTGGAAAGCAGATTAACGCAGAGAGTATATTTCAGTTCATTCATATGTAGCCAGGGTAAGTTACAAATAGGCTATGTATATTGGCTGAGCAATGAACAATTTAAATCTTCAAATCAGATTAGATTTGTTTCCTGATTCACAATGATTGTGGTGTCACATTTGATTTTTATTATACAAACTGGCCAAACAGCTTCGTAACAGTAAGCTGCCATTGAAATGAATGTAACATGACCTAATGCTTACATCTGAGTCATCTTGACTAGTGTTCTCATGTTTTTGATGGATGTCACTAGTAACATGTTCCTCTCCAAAATTTGAAGAACTCTATGTCACCCTACCCTCTGTGAGTTCCTTGTACCATCCTAACTTCCAGTATAGTTTGGAAACTGTAGTTGTAGATTACAATTTAGGATCCCGTAGAGAAATAAATTGCAGTTGCTTTACTTACAAAAGCACCTATGGGAAAACTATATTCAAAATTGTCAGTTTCATTGTTTACTTGTCTTAGCACTCCTGTGAGCAAATGTTACCAACCACTGGGAATTAAAAAGAAGCCACTTAACCATTTTGATTTTCTACAGCTTAAAAACCTGGGGACAGGACAAATGCTCTCTAAAATTCTTTCTAAACTTTGAACACTGGAATTTACATTGCTTTTCCTCTTGAGTATCTCCCCCACTCCAGTGTCTTTAAACCTTGGACAATACCCCGCAGTACTATAAACAGAATAAAACTACACAAGGAGACCTCCTGCATTCTACACTAAGTGCTCCACTGTTTTCCATCTGTAACGCCTAGCACAAGTTGCCTTCTAGTTTCGCACTCATTTCCCTGATCTATAAAATGAAGATGTTTTTCTCATTCAGTTGTGGTAAGGTTAAAACAGGTAACATGGGTGTAGTAAAAATCTTTAAACTACGAAGCACTAGATGGGTCTGTTGTGAAGACAGTGGCTGTGGTGGCAATAGCAAGGCTTTTAAGGGAAAAATGGTTTTGGGAGTTCTTGAATTATACTCCATATGCCAATCCTGTCTGTGATCATTTTAATGCTAAATTAATGAAGTAAACACTATTACTAAAATATATCTCAATACATCATGTTGATGGTGGCTGACAAGTTTTTAAATGCTCTAAAAATACTTCAAAATGATAGAAATATCCTAATGTTCTAAGCTCAATCATTAGAGCTCATTAAAAGTTAAAGCCCATTAAAATTTAAACTTCTGTGATTATCTGGGCAACTTCTGAAAATGAAAACATCACTTTGTGTTTAATTATATAAAGATTCACTAGAATAAAAATCATAGAATTCATAAGGAACCTTTTGGTAATTGAAGGGAAATATTTCGATCTGATTCAATAAATCAGTGGGCAGGTTTAAGGACATTAATAAAAAGAACTACCTGCAAAGTTGTGAATAGCAGACACAATACCCAGAGATATTGACAGCTGAAAGCTTTCCATCTCCAGGGTTGAGGTGCTAAAAGGAAGACTTGAGTCCAGAAAAGGCAGTTATATATAAAAGACTGTCTGGAGGCTAGGGATTTAGTGCAGTGGCAACTTACCTACTTCACAAGCACAGGGTCTTCAGTTTGATTCACTATACAAAAAATAAATAAATAAATAAGTGCTATCTGAGGAGCCAGAGATTTAGCTCAGCGGTTCTGGCACCTGCCTCGCAAGTGCAAGGTCCTGAGTTCGATCCTGGTGACCACATACAATGTTGAGTGTGGTGACTCACGCCCACCAGCAATCAATATCATATACCATGGTGCCAGGTGTGGTAGCTCACGCCTGTAATCCCAGCACTCGGGAGGCAGAGGCAGGAGGATTGTGGAGTTGAGGCTTGCCTGGGCTACATAGTGAGCTCAGGGCCAGCTTGAACTATAAAGCGAGACCCTGTCTCAAAAAAAAAAAAAAGTGCTATCTGGAAAGCACTATGTGATTATGTCTCTGCTAGTGTAGGAGACAGCCCTGGGAGGAAGCCAGAGGCAATAAATGTCCCAACTTTACTCTTTTCTTGCCTTCTACCTTTTGCCAAATATCAAATTCAACAAGATATAGGACAAAGAAACCTATTCATTCAGTAGCTATGGATCAGCCTCTGTCTAGGGGCACAGATTAAGCTTGAGGAGAGAGGAGAATGCCTTGGAAGGTACAAATGCAAGATTTCTAGCATATCTAGTAATAGATGGTGCTATAGTTTGGATCATAAATGTGTCTGTCCCTATGTATTAAAGGCTTTAGCTCCAGAGTGGTGCTATCATGAGATGGTGAAGCCCTTAAGAGCTGCAACTGGTGAGAGGTGTTAGGGACATTAGAGGCCTACCCTTGGAGGAGGTTTTGGGATTTCAGCAGTTTTACTCTGTCATATGCTCCCAACACAATTTGCAGTTTGTCCACAGGGCCAAAGGTAATGGAGACAACCAATTATAGACTTGGAACTTCAGAACTCTGCACCATAATCACTTCTTTTTATGAGTTGATTATTCCAGATTTTTATAGTGGCAGAGAGCTGATTAATGCAGCAATGGAAATAAATGATCCACAAAGAGATTAATATATAGATGGGTGATAAATGCAGCTTACCCTTGCTCACTATAAGTCTATTTCACCAAGCAATAGTCAGGAAGCCCATGACGGTCTAACAGTATAATCTTTAGAATATCAAAAAGACCTATTCCTGATACATAGTTTCACAATATGAAATAAAATTAAAACTTGCAGCATGGTCTCATCATGACCAAAATTCTATAAATAAGAATAATTCACATTTTTGCAGATTCCTAGTAACACATAAGTTAAATGGAAGATTTGATGTGAAATGCAGAAACCGTATGCATGTCTGTTATCCTGTCATATAAAATACTCAGGGCGTTAACTGAAGAAATGATAAGATAAAGATAAAAGACACTTGAGTTAGTAAAATTCACACATAAAATGTTAAGCGACCAATTACAAAATCTTGAATGTGGAGAATTTGTAATCTAGAGATTTCTTTTCAGCAGTATAATGTAGAAATGAAAGATGAATAAGAAGGGCCAAATTTCAGAATCATCTTTTAAAATATTTCATAATGCATTCATTTGATTTTTAAAATAATCTCCAATCCTAAGTAAGATGCTACCATTATTATTGTTGTTGTTATTGTTGTTGCTGTTGTTGTAGTTGTTCTCTTCCTTTATCTGATGTTTTTGCTAGAAACAAACAAAAGCAGTGTTTCTTAAAGAGAAATAAGAAAAGAAGGAAGGCAGGAAAAATGACTGAAGGAAGGAGAAATGAAAGGAAGAAAGAAAGGAAGAGAAGGGAGGAGAGGCAGAAGGAAGGGAAACAATAGTAACGAATGCTTCCTACTTGGAGGGAATATGATGGATATAATCGAAGGAGACAGTGAACTGGGTATAGCTAGCAACATGGCCACCTGCTGTTCTGTCCCTGAAATATTTACCATTATTACACGGTTTGATAATTACTGTGAATTATGTGAGTCTTTAATTGATTTTGCCATTTGATCCTGTTTGTGTGCTCTGGATCATTTATATTTAAACATTTATCAGTGAGTTAAATAATAGAATTTTCTTGATTTGAAAACCTAGATTGTTGTTCTTTCCATCAGTCATTTTGTGAATTAAATCAGTTTTCAAATGCTACTTAATAACAAGCAAGTCTACTGAGTATTAACTTTAATTAATTTTCTTTATCTCTACAAAGCAATCAACAATTAAAGCAATTTTAGTTGCCTGTGGGATATCGATTGCTTAAAATACAATTTTCTTTCTTGGTTTATCTTAAAATCTCTGTTAATACAATAACATCAACCTATTCCTTTTTGTTACCCTGAAAACTGTGTAGGTGGCGTTTCCCCCCCACTGGGTTCTCCATCATGAATGCATCAAGTAGCTTAAATTCTTGATCTCAAACTCAAGCGTTTTAAAAACCAGTTAACTTTCCCTATCTTCTAACTAAATAACACTTGCGATTTTCTAACTGGCTTTAAGGCATGTCTCCCAAATCGTTTAGTTCATTCCTGAGAAGCTTTGGTTTCCGACATGAGCTTTCACTGCTTCCTGATAAAACGACGGCTTTGTTGGACATGCCACTGGATACTTACATTTTAGCCTTCAACCAGATTGTCTTACATCCCTGAAAAAGTGTGCGCAAGAACGAATAAATGGAGGTGACGCCAAAGGTCGTGAGAAAGTTCCCTCACACACACAGCAATTTAAGATATGTCTAAGGAAAATATTTAGTTTCATAATTTGGGACTAGGATTTCATGTAGCACTTTTAGAACATGTGTTGAAAGGAAGCAGTGAGGTTTGGAAAACAGTCCATAAGTGACTTGACTTTGAGCGACTGCGTCAGTCTCCCTGGTGACCGTTAGGCTCATAGGCAATAAGAGAACGCTGCAACATGTGGACCCTCGGAACAAAACTACTTTACGTGTGTAAGGATTGAAGGATTGTTTCCTTATTTCACCCTTGATACATCCAGGATTGGCCACATTATTACCTTGATTCCTTTAGCTTTATTAAAGTCCAAGTTGAAAGAGAGTTTTGAGACATTTTTTGTCCTATCTACTATGCATATGTCTTGTTTGCATTCCCCACACCCAAGGGGAAGTAGCTGATTTCAAGGGAAATATTTCAAATGTGTGAAAACTTCTATGTTGGACTCTCTGGTTATTATCCGACTATAGATCTCTGTGACTCAAGAAAATGAGGTCTGACCTGACACTATCCAGAAATGTTTGATATTCAGGGAACCCTTTTCCTTTTCCTCTGAGATCCCTCCCCAAAAGTTTTGTTCCTTTTAGAGGGCAACGTCTGATGTTCCTGACATGCCAATTGCTAATCAAAACAGGCTTTGAAATCTAGAGGTCGTCTGCCATAGGTGCAGATCAGCTGATGGGTGCCAAGCAGACTGTACTACCTAAGCCATGGCATGATATTCAAAGCATAAATTACCTCTGTCTGTTTCACTTTTACAGGATATTTATGAAAACTACTATGGTTTGGGAGCAATCCGATCCTCTTCTTGTCTCATTAGAACCTAGAATACAACATGTAGTACCTGTGGATCTCATGTAGATGAGATCCCCATTAATTACTATGTATTACATCTTGGTCATTGTACTGAAGGCACAGAGTTCAGAGAGGACACAAAGTAGCATAGCAATTTAAATGTCAGGACTGTAGGGACAGAGCATGTAACTTTCCATTCAGGGTCTAACACTGCTGGCTGCATTACATGACCTTAAGCAAGTAAATTAAAACACTCTGTATCAGGCATGGTGACACACACCTGTAATCCCAGCACTCAGGAAGCTGGGGTAGGAAGATCTCTCTGAGTTCACCCTGGGCTACATAGAGAGTTCAAAGCAAGCCTGGACTACATGGCAAGAGTCTGTCTCAATTCTCTTCTCTCACCCCCAAACTATTTTTCCATCTATAAAATGGCAACAATGAGAAGAAGCTTGTTTTGAATAAACTACAATTGTAGGCATCCTTTACCAAGGCTTAGTACCTGGTGAAAGCTTGAACTCAGGCAGAACCCTTGAACTTTTATGTACATGGTAGATTCTGCAGGCAATTCATAAGGTTAAAACTTTTACCCTCTATATTTATACACATGTGCTCTTTTATACCCTTATAAATGAACAATAATAAATGATATATGCATGATGATAAATTCAATGTTAGAAGAGACCTAGGAAATAATATTTCACAACTTCTAATGACAAGCAGATGTTCATAGTGGGAATCTGTCTTGTGCTTTATTTGTGTCTTTCATACTACACTTGATCTCTTCATTTTACTCTTTCTTTTTTTGAGATAGGGTCTCGCTTTGTAGTTCAGGCTGGCCCTGAGCTCACTGTGTAGCCCAGGAAAGCCTTGAACTCAGCAATCCTCCTGCCTCTGCCTCCCGAGTGCTGGGATTACAGGTGTGAGCCACCACGCCCGGCTCTTCATTTTAGTCTTATTAATGAGGACAAGCCTCTGCTCACTAATTGGTGGATAATGATAGGCTGGAGATAAGTGTGGGAAAAGTCAGGAAATAAGAGCAACTAACTGTGTTAGAAGATTTTGATTCTGGACCCAGTTTTGTGGCAGCCAGCAGAGTAAGCCAGGAGAGCATTTGTTTTCTCAGCCTTCAACTTGTTTCCACCTCCAACCTGTTTTAACTCTCCTAAATATCTTGATATGTGAATGTTACTTTTCAAATTGCTTTTTAGAGATAATAGCACATTGGTTATTACAGGGTTTAGCAGAGAATAAGAAAGTAATGTATTTTTCCCTCTTCTCCTTTCTTCTTTTTATCTTTTTAGTTTTAGGAGAAACTGTATTATTATAGAATGCTTTCTTGGGTTACAACCACTGTCATGCTCAGCTAACCCACATATTGTGATTTAAGAACTTTACCAAAAGACACTGAACACAGCTTCTTTATTGAAAAGACTGAACGAAAAGGACACAAAAGTAGTGTAAATTGTCATTTACTCTCCAACGTCTGACCGGGGTAGACAGCACAAATCAAAGATGGTAAAAAAGACTTACTCCATAGCCAACCCTGATGCTATGTCTTCATTTATAGTTGCTTTGCTTAATCTTCCAGGACAAAATAAAATGAATGTAGCTTGGTTTCAAAATATATTTGAAGCCAGTAGAAGGCCCGTAACTGGATTACAGGGCTTGGCTTAATTGGTATTCCTTGCACTGAGTTTTTTAGCCATCGGAGCAAAATTAATGTTTCTCAGGTTCCTCTGCCTTTACTTAATACATTACTCATACGTGTGCATGCATATGTGTGTGTGCGTGCGTGTGTGTGTGTGTGCTTGCACTGCAGAAGTGGAATTCATCTTTATTGCATTTGGTTATTTTCAGCAACATGAAATTTAGAAATATTTCTCCAGCCATATTTTACTAACTTGTATAAAACTACATCTGACACACCCTGACACTTGCACATTGGATGTGGGTATGGCCACATGTGGAAACAAAATACTTTGCACATGAACGTTCTCAGTGCAGGGTCTCACACCAGTCTTAATCTTCACAAGGCGAACCAGAGCAGCCAAGGTTAAATAATTGCTAGAGGAGCTTGAAGATATATGGTCTGTTTGAGGGATTCAAGTTTATTAAACCTTGAAGTCGGAAAAGTTTTGCAAAATACTGATGCTCATATCCCACCTCCAAAGGGTTCGTGGTAAGTTTCTGAGGTGCATCATGGGTGAGGAATGTTAAAAGCTCCCCAGGTGACTCTGATGTGTAATAATATCCTAGAATCTACATCAGTGCAACCTCAAATTCAGTTTACCCCAAAATTCCTGTAAGGAGAGGGGCAACTTAAAATGGAGGTTCCTTAGTGACAAGTCAATTATTTCTGAATTATGACATCAGTATTTTCCTCCTTATCTGGGAGTCTTAAAAACTCTAGAAGTTGAGACCAGAGGATCATGAGGAGTTCAAGGCCATCGTGGGCTATATAGTGAGTTCAAGTCCAGCCTGAACCCCTTAGCAAGATGCAGTCTCAAAATACAAAAATCTTTCCTTCTTTATATGGCTGTGTTGCAGAGAATCAGAAAAGGATTGAAAATAAGATGAGGAAATTGTGTGCTCCTTAGGGAACTTGGTGTTACAGTGAAAGAAGGGAGACAGAAGTCGAGGTCACCCTGTTGTGAAACATCTGGAGGTGTGTGGGATCATGGCTACAGGGGCTTCTCTGGTGGTGAGGATCTTCTCTCCCATGATCTTGCTTTGGTTTTAGCTTTAATAATTCACTTTCTCAAGTGTGCTCTAAACAACTGGTCAACCTCCAGGCATTACTACAGGAAACAGGACGGAACAAAGCATGCTTCATTCAAAGAGGATGGTTTTGCTTACCTACCTTTACTCAGTGAGACCAATCTGGGGGAAGTTTTGCATCTTGGGTAATATTTAACATATCATGTCCAAACATTTTGGTTGTCACAGTGGAGTAGGGCTGAGGAGTGGGGCAATGAGTTATTACTGGAATCTACCAAGGCCTGAATGCTGCTAAACATCTCTCCCTGCGTGGAACAGCCCCACAACAAAGGATTATCTATGCCAACATGTCAGTAGTGGTAATATTGAGGATGCCTGCACAATTTAGCTGTACGTTGTTCTTATGGTCATAATGAACTATGAAGAACATTGGAAATAACAGCTTATATCCTCAGAGACCATATGCCTATTTTAAGATCAGGAATTTTATTACTAAAAATGGTAGAATCGGCATATGCTGGGACAACTATTCCATACTGTCCTATGCATTCTATTTTTTTAACTAGCCTAAGAAACTGAAAGTTGAAGTTTACCCATTCATCTCCAATCCATCTTACAACCATGATGCAAACTTTATACCCAGCAGTGACTAGATAGCTTTTGAAACAAATCCAGTCATTTTCATAAACCAAAAGACAGTTTTAATGAGGGTTTTGCTGGCTACTCTTCCTAAAACCTGGCATTACATTTTAACAAGTAATCTTTCATGAATATTCAGGAAAAGACTAAACTGGTAGTTTTGGCTGGATCAGCAGTGGGTAATAAGGGAAGTTTCTAGTTCAGAATGTTCACTCTGCACTTCCTTTTACTCCTCCTTCCCTCAGATAGAAATATCACAGACATTAGCAGGGGCCACAGATCTCATATCCTGTGCCTCATGCAGTGCTTTGTGTATTGGAGACAAAATAAAAGATAAGCCTAGGCTTCAAAAACACCCAGTCCTACTTCATTTAATGGACAAGAAAAGTAGGTTCCAAAGACTAAGATTCTAGTCCTAGGACTCTTTCTAAGTAATTATATGAGCTTAGACAAGTTCCCTACCACCTCTTGACCTCAGATCAGCTCTACAATGAAATAACTAGAATACAAGCTATCTTAAGTCCCTTCTGACTTCTCAGTGACTGTGAGTTTTAACTAGACATGTAATATGAAGGATGAAGTACCACAGTCTATAACTTTGCTTCAGAATTTGAGCTCACTTGTGCAATTTGCATTTTTTCTTCATTCTTGGATTTATATTGGCTGTCAATTAGCAAGACAGGAGTATAAATTTCTCCAGAGGTCAAGATTTCCTTGGAGACAAAATTTTGTTAAATGATGTTAAATGTGAGACATTCCAAAGCATTTGTCAGTTCTTTTCCAACTCAATCTAACTTTAATTCTAGGACTGTAGCAATTCACAGAAAATGAATAAAATTATCTGAACTTTGGAAGGAAATAAGTCCTAAAATTCTGTCTATGAAGCATTTCTTATCATACATATCTTTTAAAATGACTATACATAATTCAGATGAACTTACTCTATTTTTAATATCAAGACAAAATATAATGGTTAAAGTGAGCTTATTATTAGCTTGAAAAAATTCAAGATGGCATTCAGAAGCTTACCGTTAAGTCTATCTGAGGTGGGGAAATTTCCCTGTGGTTCATTCTTTTCATGTTATTAGCATATTTATGCAACCTTAGGTCTTTGCACAGAGTGATCACAAAGTGCTGCTCGCTAGAAAGCAATAGAGAAGATAGAGTTTTGTGGAATATTGTTTCCTATCATGATGTCTTCTTGGCTACAAAGATGGCCATATGAGCCAATGTCAACATCCTACATGTGGATTACCCTTGAAAACTACACAAAGACAAGGGAGATGACACCACTGAAGTGAATATGGTCCATTCCAGAGGAGGATGCTGCCTGTCAAGTGTGACCATGACAGACATGGAGTTTGTGTTCCTTTGTAGAGTGGACCTCTGACTTATAAGCCCAATTCATTTCCAAGGGCTGGTTGGAACTCAAGTTGGTCAGCTGCCTTCAAAGTCCTTCTCCTATATAATTTTAGGCTACATTTTCTTCAAGGCAGATCTTAGTGGCCTTAGAAAAACATTGACCCAGGATCTATTGATTAACCCCACACAAGAAAAGATGTTATAATGCTCTTTCCAGAACTCTTTAAGAGTATCTGTCTCTGAGACCATCTGGAAGCCCAAGCAACTGGCCCTTGGGTCATAACTCAAGACTTTGGTCATAAATTAAAACTAAAATTACAATTGTAACCCAAGTTGTTGATATGTTAAGCCAATCATAACTTGAGAGTTCTCTGTTATTTCTATGGCTATTGTCACTTTGTATATCTTCAGATCAATCTCCTTTGTAGGTAAAATTGCCTAAATAAATTTAATACAAATTTCTGCTAATTTACTAAAATATGGACTTTAGAGTAATGCTGGACTTAGCTGTACCATAATCTCTGTGTTCATGTAATATTTTCAAGCATTTCTTGTGTCTCTCCTCAAAATATTGATCTATTACTTATTTTATAGTCTCCTGGAATTTAGTCTCTAAAACTAGTTAGCAAGCATTTCAATGAATAGGACTACTTTTAACAGATAAAAGAGGCTTTCACTGAAATCAGAGAGTTTCAAAAAGTAAATTTTTAAAGCATTCTCAGTATATCCAAATATTTTGAAAAATGAGTTCTTGGAAGTTGCCATAGCAGCAGGTATTTGGAGCTAGAAATATCTTTGAGCTTATATTTTATGTTGGTCTCAAAATTGTCTTATTATAGGAAATGTCACAAATTTTCAATTCAACATTACTTGGTAAGTCACAGTATGAAAGAAAAATCTGACGAAAGTACCTGGAGAGGGAGTTATTGCTAATACTTCCTCATTTAACTTAGCTTTCCTAGACAATTTTAAAAAAAAATGAAATACGTTACCTAGTGCATATTTCTTTCATTCAGAATAACTTCATTTTTTGCTGTTATTCCGCACATACCAATAACCAGGTGAAACTGTCTGCCAAAGACATAGATTATGCTTCACATAATATGACCGATTTCACTAGGCTAGTTTTGTAAACAGAAGATGATTACTTCTTCAACAGAGATCAGGCAAGGTAAAATAGCAGAAATGTTAGACGTTACCTCCATGGTGACATCCAGGGAGTCCCCTTCAAGGTTGATTAACTTTACATAGAATCTAAAATAATTATGCCTACACATGCCGGAGAATGAAATGTTCCCATCAGGCAGTGATTAGAAGCCAGCATCAAGAAAGAATTTCAGCCAGGCAATCAGAAATCACCAATTATGCTGAGTATTTGCAAAAGATGATATTGTTAGCTCACAAAAGTGCAGAAATGAGTAACTGGTTAAAATTTTTCAAGGAAGAAGTTGGGCTCATCTTAGCTTCTAACAGTTGACTGAATTGAACTATGTGCACAGATTCAAATGGATTTGACCCACAATAACAGCTAATTTATAATATAATGTCAATTGTTACTCAGACTCATTTATAAAATGCTCTTCGACCACAGTGCTGGAAAATAAAGAGGATCAATTCCTTTCAAACTGATTCTATTCCACCTATCCTTTGGCTTGAGAGCTCCTTGGGTTTCCCCAAAGCATTAATTTATAATTTACATATTGATAAAACACATGGCAACTACTTTCTTGACCTTTGTATGTTTTTGAAATTATTTTGTGTATCACAGTAGTAACCATCTTCCCACCCATCCTTAAGATTTACTCTGTAGAGTATCATTTTGGGTCTCACAGCTTTCTGACAGTTCACAGTTGGATTCAACCTAACCCATAGCATGGATAAAGAAGGAACTACTTTTTACATAGTTCATATTTTCACATTACACAACCAGTCAGTGGCAAGGCCAAGACCAGAACACAAATGTCATCTATTCTTGATTGATAAAGCACGCAAAACTTATGAATTTAAAATGGCAATGTTTTATTTTTATGAGTAGGCTGGGAGGGGTTTTCCCATCGTGTCCCTTGGCACTACCTGCACAGTTGCATTGAGCTACAATTCCAACTCGGTCAGAAGAAATACGATGGCACACTCGCTTGTCTTGTCGGCTGTCCCACTTAGATTTTCTCCCTAGTGGCCTCTGATCCTCAAGGAAGCTGGCTCAGCACCTTCTGTGGCAGTCTTACTTGACTCGATGTTTCAAAATAACAAAAGCAATGTTACAAAGCCTCTTAAAACCAGGACCCAGGATGGGCATTGTCACTCCTGTCTCATTGTACCGGTCAAAGTTCTGCAGACAGACTAGATATAGTACTTCCCTTTTATCTGTGGTTTTAGTTACTTGTGATCAACAATGTTTTGGAAATACTAAATGGGAAAGTGGAAATTATAAAAATGTATAAGTTTTAAATTGTACACTGCTCTGAGTGGTGTGATGGGATCTTGTATTTATTAACCTGCTTGGTCTTCCATGGATAAAGTTATCTCTTTGTCCATGTATCCCCACTATGTAGTCTCCCGTTCCATTATCCTCTTTGTAGCCACTCCAGTTAACAGAATGACTCTTGAAATATTCCAGTGCTTATGCTCAAATCACCCTTATGTTACTTAATTCCAATCCCAAAACACTTCTACTAAATGAAAAAGTGAAAGTCTTAATTTAAAAAAATTTAAAATTCTGGATTACTAAAATCCTTGATAATAACAAATCATTTATCTGTGACATTATGAAGAGGGAAAAAGAAATTTGTGCCAGCTTTGCATTGTAGTTTGAACTATAAGAGTTATACCAGCAAGGTGTGAATACCAGTTAGTTAAGATGGAAGAGGCATTACATTTGTGCACAAAGACATAAACTGGAAAAATATTCCAGGTTAAAATGAAATGTTGCACCAGAAGTCATTATGCCTATGCACAGACTTCAACAAGAGAGCTCCCAAACAAGGGACACCAGGCCACATACTGCACATAAAAAGTTATAACAGCCAGGCATGGTGGCTCATGCCTGTAATTCCAGCACTCGGGAGGCAGAGGCAGGAGAACTGCTGAGTTTGAGGCTTGCCTGGGCTACATAGTCAGCTCAGGGTCAGCCTGAACTATAAACCAAGACCCTGTCTCAAAAAACTAAAACTAAAACAAACAAACAAACAAAAGGTGATAATAGATGTAGGAGTAAGTTTGGACAACAAAGCACAAAAGTACTGATTGATCAATGTCTGCTGTTGAAGAAGCTGCTCTGGTAGAAGTGAAGACATTGATAAAGGAAGAAGAATGATATCTAAATGCAAGTCTTCAACTGTAATGAAACTAACTGGGTTTTTTTGGAGTAGACCAGGAGACAACATATATTTGTAGCAGAGCAAAGAGAGTAAGGCTTGGTCTCTGTTGCTTCTTGAGCATCACTGGTGAGTAATAACTACCATATGAGCACCTACCAGAAGCCAGGAGCTGTGTGGTGCATGCCACACTGTGAGAGGCCATATTGAGTCAGGATTTGAACCCTAAGTCTTCACCTACGAGCTGAAACACCTTGTACTTGTTTAACTTTTTTGAGCTTCAGTTTTCCTGTCTGTAAAGTAAAGAATAAAAGAGCTGGGGATTTAGCTCAAGTGGTACCATATCTACCTTGGAAGCACAAGGGTCCGAGTTGAATCCCTGGTACCCCCCAAAAAAAAGAAAAAATGGAATAAAAATGTGTGTATATGTATATATATATATATATATATATATATATGTATATATATGATTGTTGAAAGAGTTAAGCAGATACTATTTTATCATAAGTATGCATGTATAGGAAACACAGTATAGACAGTTCAGCAGTGTCTGTTATTTCACGCAAACTTTTGAAATGTATACCCTCATCATTTTACCACAGTAGGAGAAAATGAGGTTCATTTGTACTGGGAGGGGAAATCAAGAAATCCTCACAAGCATGGAAGGAGGCGCTGTGCTGTCGTGGAGAGCGCTCTTCCCCCTCAGGGTCGTAAAGACAATGTCTCTGCCACCTGATCCCTTCACTACTGCTTTCCAAGCAAATGTTCTTCTGTAAACACCTGGCTCCTAGCCAATTTGTAGGGAAACTGCCCTGATCTTGGCTGACTTTATATATCATGGAACATGTTTAAACCATCCAGTAAATGTACCTAGTTAGTCTTTTAAAATTAACCTGATTTGTAACCTAATAAATTTTGCAAAGTAATAAAGCCCCTAGAAAGCCTTTGTTTGCACTTAAGTAGAAATTTTAAAGTTTGATTAGTTTCCAACTGAAAACTGTCAGACTGGATAGGAAGCCTGCGCACACAGTTTATGGGGATGCCATTTGGTGACCCCAAGGGGGCAGATGTGAGGCTAACGGTGGAGGACAGCGGTGCGGCCAGGAGGGGGGGCCTCCATCTGCTTCCCTGATGAGTCCTTCGTCCAAAATCTCTCTTCTAAGGAACATGACTCCGTGGAAGTGGATGTAGGTCTTAGAATAAATATTTCATTAGTTGTGATGGTTTTGAAAACTTGAAGCTGTGAAGGACACATTGGAATCTCTGTGATTCATGATAAAGCCGGAGGAAACTTGATCACTTCGGTCCTGCCATATGTAGCTCTGCGGAATGTGCAAATGAACTGAACTAGCAAACCCCACAGATTTTGTTACTTGATTAAAAAAAAGTCTTAAGTCAGATCAGCTAACAGGCAATTTGAAACAAGGACTTAGCAAGGCAGCTGTTTTAGATGAAATTCCTTCCAAATGCCTCTCCCCCCTTCTCCCTTTCCCCTTACATATTTTTCTGGGAAGGACTCAGAGCAGCTTCTCTTCCAGGCTTTACTGGGTGCTGCATGTCAGTGATTTAAAAAATAGCTGCTTGCCATGGTCCTGTGCATGCAGGTGGTACATCTCCATCATTTTGCTCCTGAAGGGTAAGTAATATGC
The DNA here is from genome assembly GCA_004025085.1 of Thryonomys swinderianus. Taxonomy (NCBI): domain Eukaryota; kingdom Metazoa; phylum Chordata; class Mammalia; order Rodentia; family Thryonomyidae; genus Thryonomys; species Thryonomys swinderianus. The sequence continues at coordinate 112,348 of PVIC010000335.1, read as the reverse complement.
TGGAGGCGGTGCAGGACAATTCCTTACAAGACACACGCAGAACACTTAGCACAGAAGCTCAGTAAATGTACAGACGTACTTTCTAGATCTCCTTAGATTTAACTCTTCTATGTATCTAGGCAGAAAGTCAAGAGAAGTGACTTCTCAAACTCCATACAGCAGTCAGAGAGGTTGGCCAGGTGGAACCCGAGTCTCCAGACTTACAGCTCAGTTCTTTTTCTATTACTCCACCGTAGGGGTTCAATAAACGTTTACTGAGTGAATGAATGAAGCTTCTCGTGAACTGTCTTTGTTACTGGGCATTGCAGCTTAATGAACAGAGAATGTGGAGACGTTGTCATCTAAAATTCCCATCCTAGAGCACTACGGTTCTCTAACTTTGTTGTCAGGATCACGTGGTAGACAAGACCAGGCCAGAGGAAAGGGACCGACTCTCTGCAGTGATAAGGTGGTCAGGACAGGGGGTGTGTTCCTACACAGCCATTCTCTCCACACTTGCCTGCAAAGCTAGGTGCTGTGACACAAACATTCTCAGGGAGCTGAATTTTTTGTTCTCTGTGGCACAGGTCACGTTCTCTTCACCAAAACCCTGGGGCAAAATTTCAAAATATTTTAGAATTTAAAAGAACATATAGCAACTATTATGAATAGTGCATATATGCAGGCTTACTGCATCAGCATGTAACAAAGAAAGGTTTTTGCAATGAAATGGACATTCTTAGCAAAATTAACTCCATGAATAGCCTCACATTGGATTTAGGCAAATTTTGTTACTCAAAGTGTTTTGAGGCAAAACCTACAAAAAATTTTATAATTTTATAATTTTCAATTTTACCATTGTCAATAACAGATTAAAGACTTGAGTTCTAGTGATAAGACTGAGCATATGTAAATACTTTTCTTGTGTCAGTTTTAAACTTTTGCAAAGCAAACACCACTTTGTCTTGTGCCAAAAGATGAAACAAGACAGTATTTCTCTTCTAGAAGAAATGATACACATTTCTTCATTATGTCTCATTTTTTGAAATCCTCCCTTTATGGGGGAGAGTAGTCAGACTGAATTCTTTTTTAGTTACTGGGGATTGAACTCAGGGCCTTGTGCTTGTGCAGCAGACATATCAACAATGAGCTAAATCCCCAGCCTCCACATCAAAATTTTCAATGCCCATTTTAGTAAACTCTGTAAGTTATAAGTATTTCCAGAGGAATTCACATTTTATTTTAATTTGTACCTGAAGCAAATATCTTATCTGACATATATCAGGTATCTAAACACCATCTTTAGGTAGACTTTATCTTTGTGCTCAGTAACCAAGGGCCCAACTAATAGCTACTTTCTGGCCCAGTGCAGTGCTGTTCCCTTAAGAACTGGCTCAATCCAAAAAAGGATCAGTGTATAATCAGTGTACAAGTAGGTCTTGATGTATCTATTAGTTCAACTTTGAAGAAGAAGGTAAGGGATCGGGTGTTTTAAAGTAACTACTTGAAAATCCTATCTCTTGACATCAGAACCTGAATTTTCTCCATGTCATTTTCAAAGTTCAAAGAGCGTTATTTTCTTAGATTACATTTTTATTTTTCTAAGAACGTGTGCCCTGCTCTTTTCATCTTTGTGTAAATGAACTACAATAGCAACAATTTCTATCATTTTTGTTGTTATCTGGAATCAAGAGAACCACTTGAGAGAACATAGAGAACTGTGGATCCTGTAAAAACTTGAATTTTACACTGCTTTCACTTAGCCAAAGATACTGGATAATGGATATTTTGTTCCTGTTGTTTCAAACAACTAAAATATCTCTCTGGAAATCACACATATGAGGAATTCACATCAAATGTCCAGCTACAGATAAAAGAAGTCATTAAAAAAAATCAGTGCTTTCCTGCCAGTTGAGTCAGGCTGCTTGTGAAAGCAAATTGAATAAGTAGTGATATTAATAAGAAATCAAATAAAAACTTGCAAATAAGAATAAAATAACTGTTTGTGTGCTAAGGTACCTACAATGGCATATGATGAAATTAACCAGATGAATTAGACTAACTGGGAAAGAGAGAAGAAACTACTGGTTACCTAACACATTCTTAGTTTTAGTGTCCTTCTCAATTTTCAGCTTTGATCTTTCTGTATAACCAGTAGCTGTCATGATTGTTTAAAAATAGAAATCAGGGCACATTACTCACCTAGTTGGCACTCTTTAGTGGTTTTCCATTTCACTTAAGAGATAGCAATGATTCCAAGAAAAAGAAGATCTACCTGTGAAGATTCAATAGCTGCCACCTCTATCAGCTTACATACTGTCTACGTTCTGAGTTTCCTCTAGGTCTTTGAATGGACTAGTTTCTTTCTAGGACTTTGCATGTACTATAAAGTACCTTTATCTCAACTTGCTAGTCTTTAAGTTTCTATTTCAATGTCTTTTTTTTTTAGACAGGGCCTCACTTTTTAGTTCAGGCTGGCCCACAGCTCACTATGTAGCCCAGGCCAGCCTTGAACTCTTGGCAGTCCTCCTGCCTCTGCCTCCTGGTGCTGGGATTATAAGCATGAGCTACTATCCTAGCTCATAAGCATGAGCTACTATCCTGGCTCAATATTAGTTTTTTGCAGGAAAATTCCTGTGTCTGTATAGATTTGACAACCCATACTTCTTTTAAAAAGTTGTCATTTTCTTTGAAATAAGTCTCTACTGCTTCTAGTTACATGTTTATTAATATAACTCTGAGTTCACTGTGCATTTGCTTATAATCTGTAAACTCTTTTAAATCCAGAATACAACTGCTTACTCCTTGTACAGTCCCAGTACCTAGAAAAGCTTCTGAAACATAGAAAGTATGGGTGAATAGTTAAATAAGGCACACATATCACTTTTTTCACATATATATTTTCTTACCTCATGCTTTGAGTCCCTGTTTATCTCAGAGGTGGAATGAACATGATAAAGTCTTCGATATTTGAGCAGGAGGAGGCTTATGTCCCCTGGAGAATCCCTCGTGAGGAGTAGGCCACGGGCTTCTCCTCCAGACTCTCAACTAGTCATTGGGTATCACTTTGCTTAAACGTGGGCATCTCTCCTTTGTAAAATATAATACATCCTCTGTCTGGACATAAAAGCCTATCAGAACCAAGGTGATGAAGATGAATTTGCTTGAAATGTGATGTGTCATTTAACTGTGTAGTAAATTTCTTAATAAAATTATCCTCCATAGTCACATGCATCTGAGCTAAGCTGTTCCAAAGAAAACAGCATCTAGTTTCCCAAATACACCTCCAAAATTTAACAGTATTATAACAAATAGCAGACATTCCTATGATTATATCTTTGTTTTCTCAAAGCAAAAGATAATGCTGATCTAAAATGTCTGGATGTGGAAAGTAGAATATTTGGTTTAAATGGGGAAATGGTTACACTTGAATAATTATGGAAGCAAAGTAAAGTAGTCAGCGCCAACACATTACCTTGACTATACCTCATTAAAAAACTGCTTAAAGCAAGGCAGCTCCAGTGACCAAAGTAGGTAAAGACACTAAAGCATGATCATGGAAAGTTAATTGGGAAGTGAACCGATGTTCTTCCACATTGACAAAAAAATTTTAAAAGAAGAATGCTCATTGTTTAGTAGAAGGATGGAGCTGGAAACAATTATTAACTCTTTGTTCTTTAAAAATTTGATTAAATTTATCTTGGAGTCAGAGCAAGACTGGGCTGCAGATTATTTCTGATTGGACATTTTTCCTGCCTACTCAAGCATGGTTCATTGTGTGTGTGTGTGTGTGTGTGTGTGTGCGCGCGTGCACGTGCAAGTGTGTGTATTTTAAGAGGAACAGTATGGTTCTTCAAACAAATAATCTCCCAGCCACCAACAGCTGTTCCTGATTTCTTTTAATAATCCATGACAAAAATATTGAGTGTACAGTAATGCAAACAGCCAAACAATGAAATGAAAACAGGCAGAAACAATCACTTCCTCTGGCTTCCTCCATTTTATTTGAATACACTGAGTGGGTTGCAACACTGAAATAACTATTCCTATTGATGACAGAGTCTGCCCAGTTGTGGCCCCTGTCTTTTATGCATTGTGAATGCTTTTTAAAATCCATTCTTGGGTTGAATTAGAATATTTGTTTTGTTCTAAAGGGAATCTTTCTTTGTGCCTTACTAATTTGTCCTTATTTCTTTGTCTTTTGTGTACCACTGAGACTTTTCATTTCATTTTCATGTATTAACTCAGCCAGACTCTCACAGTCATCAGATGACAAATATATTGCTGAGTTAATAGCTGATAGCAGACTTCTTAGGTTGGAAAATGTCTGGTGCCAGGCAGAAGCCCTCATCCTAGATACTGTTTTTCTTGCCTCAGAGCCTTTGCATGTGCTGTCAGCTGGGCTAGAAGACGAGAATAGAGCTTAGCATAGTGGTAGATACAGTACTTTCTAAAATTAATGGAGAATTGTATATTTAAGATTCATATATCTTCTTTGTTTATGAATTTGCTGGGTTGCTGTAACAAATGGGCAGAAACTGAGGGTTTTAAAAATTAGAAATTTAGAGCCGGGCGTGGTGGCTCACACCTGTAATCCCAGCACCCGGGAGGCAGAGACAGGAGGATTGCTGAGTTCGAGGCTTGCCTGGGCTTCATAGTGAGCTCAGAGCCAGCCTGAACTACAAAGTGAGACCCTGTATCAAAAAAAAAAATAGAAATGTAGTCTTTCACTGTTCAGGAGGACATGGGTCTGAATTCATGGGGTCAGCGTGATGCCATGGGGTCAACCTCCCTTCTGAGGTTCTGGGGCAGGATTTGTGCCTTGAATCTTCAATCTTTGGGAGGCTTGACCTTTCACTGTTCACCCTCCTAGTCCCCCGACCCTGCTCTCATGGCCTTCTGCTCTTCTGTTTCTACTCTTCAAGGATATTTGCCAAAAGATTTAAGGCCCAACTGAATGCTATAGGATAATCTCATCTCAGAAATCTTTAGTTTCATTATGTCTGCAAAAGCGTTCGTCCTGAAGAAGGTAACACATATGAGAGATTGTACAATGATAACTGTGAGTGACCATTATTTCATTAACTTCTTCAGAGTATCCAATTAAATATGATTCTCTGTTTCTTTCAATATTCTTTCTAGTACTATAATGTTTTGCCTATAATTTTGATAGTCTATATTTTCACAATTAGATTAGCTAATGAATTTGTTTATCAAATTTATTTTTCTTCAAGAAACGACTTGTGGCTTTTCTTATTGATTGTGTAATTTAATTAATTATAGCATAGTTTTTACATTTGTCTTCTTGATTATTTCTACATTCACTAGGTTTGTTTCAGGATCTTTTTTCTAAATTTGAGTGTGTGCATGCGTTAGTGTTACACTGCAGATTGAATTCAGGGCCATTGCTCTGAACTATTTCTGTGGGTCTTTTAAATTTTTTTGAAACTGAGTCTTCCTAAATCACCAAGTTCCCCAGGCTGGGTTTGAATTTTTCATCCTCCTTCTTCATCATCCCAAAGTTCTAGGATTGTAGCATCATATCTGAGTTAACTTTTTACTATGGATGTTTAATTCATCTTTGTATATTCCTTCTTGGTGACTTCTGTAAGATTTTAGGGATAGATATTTTCTTTCAAGAACCTCTCTAGCCAAATTTATAGTTTTAATTTCTATTTGACACTTTAACCTAAGTGATTTTTAAAGACACTTTTCTGATTTACAGGTCACATATCTTTGTTTACTTCCTGATTTCCCCAGTAATTTTAGGACTGATAGTCATCCATCTCAGTTGCCTTTATTATTATTTATGTTTGAGAATTTCTTTTCTCTCTTTTTTTTTTTTTTTTTTTTTTTTTTTTTTTTTTTTTTTTTTTTTTTTTTTTTTTTGAGACAGGGTCTCGCTTTGTCGTTCAGGCTGGTCCTGAGCTCACTATCTAGCCCAGGCAAGCCTCAAACTCAGCAATCCTCCTGGTTCTGCCTCCAGAGTGCTGGGATTACAGGCCTGAGCCACCACACCCGGCACTGTGGTATGTGCTATTGATGGCTGGGGGGCGTGAGTCACCACGCCCAGCATTGTATGTGGTTACCGGGGATCGAACTCAGGACTGTTGTGCTTGCGAGGCAGGTGCCAGAGCCACTGAGCTAACTCTCCTGCCTGAGAATTTCTTTTTAATGTTTCATGAGCACCTGAAAATTTAACTTTTCTGCTTCCAGAGTTGGAAGTCAAATAGAACTCTTACTAATAAGGTTCTTTAGAAGTTTCATGTCTCAATTAGTTTTTAAACTTCATTAATATAGAAAGCTAGCTAATGAAAGTCTCAGTATCATGTTTCTTTTTTTGTCTGTTTCCTATACTATTTGTTTTATGATTAATAAAGCCTCAGTTTATCACACATGGGCATTTATAACTGTGTACCATAATTATAAATTCCTTCTTTCCCCAAATAAAGTTGCCTATAATTCTGTCACTTACTGTATTTTTATCTCAGTTCATTCTGTTCTGATATTATGATGGTGTTCCCTGCTTCTTAGCTGTTTGCTTGCGTTTTTCTTACATGCATTTTTTTGTATTTTGATTTTTAGCCTCTCTAAAATACGTGATTGAACTTAGCTTTTTAATTGTAAAAATGTTCTCTTGTATTTTTAACCAGAAAATTATTTATTAGTGCATTAATATAAAAATCAAATTTGAAGGTTGGTGCGTTAGTGCAGTGGTTCCGGCACCTGCCTTGCAAGCTCAAGGTCCTGAGTTCGATCCCCAGTAACCACATACAATGCTGGGTGTGGTGACTCATGCCCACCAGCAATCAATACTACATACCACAGTGCGGTGCATGGTGGCTCACGCCTATAATCCCAGCACTCGGGAGGCAGAGACAGGAGGATTGCTGAGTTCCAGTCTTGCCTGGGCTACATAGTGAGCTCAGGGTCAGCCTGAACTACAAAGCGAGACCCTGTCTAAAAAAAAAAAAAAATCAAATTTGATTTCAGTCACGGGTAATGTTGTATGTCATGATTGCTCTTTTTTAACTCTTTGTATTGCAATAAAACCTGCATTTTCTTTATATAATGATTCTCACCTTTTGAAGGGATTCATGCTTATTTTTACACAGCATCTTAATTCTCCATTTCCTTCAAAAGAATTCTTCCTGTGAACAGCGACAGACAGTGCATTGCTCTATTTCTTACTCCCTTTTCCTGGCACTATCCAATTTTTGTGTGGTCATACATGATTTGCCTGAATACTGGCCTTTTCATCTGGAATTATGCTTCATCCTTTGTTGTTCAACTATGCAGATTTAAACAACGTTTTGCCTCTTAGGTTGAGGGTAAGTGGGGTGAGCACCAAGAGTTTCACATTCACTGAAAATCTCCCTCAGCCCTGCCCTTTCTGAGTCCAGTCTTGCCCTTGACCTTGACAGATTCCTGAGGCAGAAGAACAGGGAGCCTGCGCACACAACGGCCCCGCCCACTGAGGTGGTCTAGGGGTGCTGGCGTGCGCCAGAGCACCTGCCCCTGCCTGCACCGTAGGGTGTTAGTTCACACAGCACGAGGCAGGCTAAGCGATCACGCTGGAGCCTCAAGTCGCGTCACTTCTGTGACACCAGCAAGCGTGGGAAAGGCTGGGACAAAGGCGGATCAGTTCACACAGTCTGTCTGCTGGGCTTATCTTCTCTTTGTGTCCCGAGCAACAGAAACTGTTGCTGCTGTTTTTGTTCCCATGAGAACAAACACAGCAATAGGACGTGGAAAGGCAGATGCTAGTTACTGTCCCGTCAGGCTCCTACTGGAGACAACCTTGAAAACTAGAACTAGTTGATCAGAAACACAGTTCAAAAAATAATACAGTTTCGATTAGCGGGGTAGCTGGTCAGTGACGGCTATCAGAAATAAGATTTGGAAAATTCATCATTAAAAATGAGTTTTGTGCCTTTAGCCCAAAATATACAAAATGAAACAGATGAACTTCTTAGGTTGTTTAGATACAACTTTTTTGCTAAGCTATAGTTATTAAATGCATGTGCTTTTGAGCGTCCCTTCTGGATTAAAATCTTGATTTCGTATATATTGACCTTATGATTTGGGCAAGTTGCTGAAATTTTCTGCAATTCAGTTTATTTGCTTATAAAGTGGAAGTAATAACAGTACCTACTACTGCATATGACAGAAAAGCTGATTTTAAAAATAGTATCTACAAGGGCTGGAGATTCAGCTCAGTGGTTCCGGCACCTGCCTCGCAAGCGCAAGGTCCTAGTTCGATCCCTGGTAACCACATACAATGCTGGGCGTGGAGACTCACGCCCACCAACAGTCAGTACCACATACCACAGTGCTGGGCGCGGTGGCTCACGCCTGTAATCCCAGCACTCGGGAGGCAGAGGCAGGAGGATTGCTGAGTTTGAGGCTTGCCTGGGCTACATAGTGAGCTCAGAGCCATCCTGAACTACAAAGTGAGACCCTGTCTCAAAACAAATAACTAGTATTTACAAAATACTTTGCAGCAGTATGTACCTAGTTCATGGTAAATGCAGCGTTGTGTCTTGTCATTATTATTACTTTTACTTTTACTGTAATCCTCAGTTCAGATGAGAGGCCCATTCTATGTCTATAGTATCTTTCTCACACATTTATAATGTCTTGTACAGTATCTATGTGAGCTTCTAGGGTGTATTTCATGAAAACAGGGGCCATGTTTACTTAAGCCACAGCTTTTTGCAATTCCTGGGAATCAGTATGGAACATAATATGGTTCAATACACATGTTAGCTGCATGAGTGGATCAATTAATCATTCAATCATTTTAGCTAAGTTAACTCCTTTTATGTGCCAGTTTTTGAAGCAGAGCATACATTGTGAACTCGCTCACTCACTCATGTAGAAGCACTCATTTCTTCTGTAAGCTTTAAATATACCTTTTCGAACCATACTTGTAGCTTTAGTCATGACATAGGGATCAACCTGATAGGTCAACCTACCATCCCTCCCCTCCCATATCACTTTGCACACACTGGCTTAAGTTACTCACATGCATGGTACTTTTTTCTTATTAAAGTACCCAGAGTATGTGATAATTTGGATAAAATTTGGAAAAGAATCTCAGATGGTCCTTCAACCCTACATATTCTTTTCACCCTAGAAAGTACTCACTAATATTTCTGCAGTTATATAGATAAAAATAGCTTACTTTCTAAATTCTTTGATGTAGATAATTGTTCTTTTCTGGTGGTGGTGGTGGTGGAGGAGGCACCACGGTCTTTAAGTTATGTGCTTCCAAAGCTGGAACTGATTAGACCCATACTGAACTCAGAGACTCTGATCAATGATTTCTGATTTTCAGGCCATCTGAAATGATGAGTGTGGGCACTGGGATGAGGTCATCTTAGACGAGATAACGCTGTCCTTTGCAAGGGACCTGAGACTCCTTCCAAGTACCTGAAGACCCTACACATTCATTCTTATGCTGGCGGGTCTGACACAAAGCTGTGAGGGGAGGGGTCTGGTGAAAGGGAACTGACATTTATGAGCCCTTGTCTGTGGGTGCAACATCTCATTTCATCCCCACAACTATCCTTTGGATGCTATAATTATGCCTCTTAGTTGAGATTCAAAGAGTTGAAGTTACTTTTTCAGGATCTAGATAGAATGAAACAGCTGATCTTTGGCCATTCTTTGCTGCTGACTTCAGCTCACGCCAAGTCTCAATTATATAACTACAGTGTAGTTTTTTCCCCCTGACCCTGTATTTCCCCTCTGTTGTGTCAGACCTCCCACTCTGGGGAGAGCCTCCTGTCTTGAATCTGCTGCTCCTGCCATCCATGTGTCCCCAGACAATGTCATTCTGTTGAATGACCCTGTTTACATGGAGTATCTATATTTTGTCCCATGCCAAGGCCTTCTTGGATAGAAAGGAATATATAGCAAGTAATTACTGGTTTGCTTTGGTATTTACATTATGAATTGTGTAGACTCCAGTGTGATACATTCTTCTCTTTATCAGTTTCCTCCTGAGTTCTCCAAAGTCTGCTTTTACTTTTCTTTTTTTTTTCTTTTTTTTTGAGACAGGGTCTCACTTTGTAGTTCAGGCTGGCCCGGAGCTCACTATGTAGCCCAGGCAAGCCTTGAACTCAGCAATCCTCCTGTCTCTGCCTCCCGAGTGCTGGGATTACAGGCGTGAGCCACCACGCACGGCTGCTTTTACTTTTCAATATCCTTTGCTAACTCATTTCCTAAGCTCCTTACCTTGTCCTCTGTTCTAATCTACATAATGTTCTTTATTTGAAATAAGTCACCATTTTAGGATCCTTCCAACATTTCTATGCAGATGAACAATATCCCTGTTTCTGGCTTTTCTAATGAGATGAAGACTTGCCTTTCTAACGCCATGCTGGACATCCAGTAAATGCTTGTATGTGCATATTTTAAAACTACCAGTTAGAGAGCTTTAAGTTCATCTCTGTATTACTTGTTCACCTCTAAACAATGTCAAGTTAATGCTTCAAAATCAGTGAAATACATCATTTCCTCCCACTTTGATGAATGTTACCACTTTGTCACCCAAGCTGGAGGCTTCACATTTACTTTCGTCTTTTCTTCTTTCTGAAATGCCCACCACATCTTTTAGGTCACCAAGTTTTATGGTCTCTTACTAACTATTTTCAGCCCCTGTTTTTTGGTTCTTTGTTAGGATCCAGTTAATCTTAGCACCTTTTACTTGATTCCTCTCCTTAACGTTTTAATTAGCCTTCATTTTTCCATATCTTCCTGTGCAAGTTCAGGGTTACTTTTCTAAATCAGAGATTTTACATTTTTTCATACTGACTTGAAAAACTCTAATTTTACTCCTTTGGCTCCAAAATAGAAACCCATACAGGAGATTTAAAGCATTTCAGAGAACCACATTAGCTTACCTCACTCACTAGACCTGACCAGTGGCACAGTGCCCTGGGATGCTCCAGGTTGACTTGGTGCACTTTGGAGGCTCCCCCTTTCCACTGCTATGCCTGGGCAGTGGTGGACCCTGGATTTGAAGGGCCTTCCCTCTTTGCTCCTTCCCCCAGTCTAAACCATCTTGTTCTTTCAATACTCCTGTCCTCTCCCTCTCAGATTTAAATCTTAGCTCATTTATTTTTCCATAAAACCCTACAGAGGTTTATTTCTGTACTATCTTTCAAGCTTTTAAGCAAAGATCTCATAATCTTTTTTTCTAATTGTGCTACACAAAGTAATTCTATACAAATTCTAAATGCATTTAGAATTCTATCAATAAGGCACTTATACTTAAGAATCATCTATGTAAATCATATAGCATCATTGAGATTGCTTAAGGATTAGATTTTTAGCACCATTTGAAAGAGAAAAATGGGGTATTTCAAAGAGATATTTGATGAAAACCAACTAATAAAATTTTGAAAGATTTTAGAATAAAAATAGGCATACCTCATCTGTAGCACTATTGTTGAGACTTGGACTAAGACAAAATCAGCGGAATAATTGACTTCACATTTAATAGAAAAGTTTAATTTATAGAAAAAATTGAAATTTAGTAGAAATATTTCAGGCTCTCTGTAGACACATAAAGCAGTGGCTGGAGTGTTGAATGCATTGGTGTGTATGTATTGCACAATAAGGGAAGCTGGGGCTGATATGGGATATGTTGGTTCTTTGTTTTACTTCTTCCTGCAATGTCAGTTCTGGAACTGGGGTGTGTCAAAATGAAGAAGCAACACATGATTTTCCAATACATTTTATATACTGGCTTATTTTCTTCCTTGTTCTTGAAGTTTCTTCCAATCCAGTTTCTTCTTAGCTGAGGTCATGTGAAAATGAGTAACTTGCATGTGATAGTTTCTTTAAGAAACTAAACAATCGTATGTTTTTGGGTGAATTCATGACTCATTTTAATTACAAGTCTTTATAATTCCCACTTCATTTGTTCTGGCTTAGTTATCAGCATAAATCTGTAAAAGTCAAGATTTTCCCATAAATGGAAGTAATAGCCAAAAAACCCAACCCAATGGCAACTTGTTCACTTATAAAACATGAGAAACAGAATAAAGAAAGAAAAAAACTTTATACCACCAGTTTCACTTCACACACCCCCACACCCCCACATAAACACCTTCAATGCTGTCTTATGACTTGAAAATAAGGGTATTCAGATTCTAATAAAAGCCATAAAGTACTTGAATGCTGAGATCATTTGTTGGTTGTACATTCTAAATCAACATTTTATCTTATTTAATGTGGAAGAACCCTGAACTTGGTTTCAGAACAATAATCACTTCTATCTCTGTACTAATTCTAGCTTCCGTATGTAGTTCAAACATCATTGCACGTATTTACTGGTTTGCACACACAGTTATCCACTTGCATGTAAATCTTTCTATGTTGTGATTATTTAAGCCAGGTACACCTACTTCCCTTTGCAGTCACATTGTCTATAACAGTGCTCAGTGAAACAGAAGTGATAACACCACTATTCATTCCACAAGTCTTGAATTGTTTGCCTTCCACACCAGCAGCCATATCTACCACCACAAGTCTTCTGAATCATAATGTTTCAGGATAATTTTTTTCTAGAAACAATATTAAGCATCTCTCTTTCCAGCAATAGACAACTTTGCAAAATATACTCATTTTCATAAGTCACTTCCAACCTCATTCCTGCTTGTTCTGTAATCCTGCAGAGGGACAATGATCAAATCTGGGCTACTAAGGAGTTCCAGGGCCATCTTCTTGCTGGGCGTGGCTAGAATGTAATTTGACTAGACTTTCACAGTTGCTTTGCTTCCAAGCAGAAGAAGTAGAGGTTACAAGTAGTTCACCACTTTTCTGTATGCTGAGCAAAGACAGCACTTTCCTAAGCTGCAAAAGCGTACCCAAAGAGGGTAGCACTTCAGGTCTGGCCTGAAGCAAAATTATGAATTTTATACAAGATTTTCTCTTTTTAATGTCCTTTCTTTAGACATGTCATTGATCAAGCTGAAGTTTTGAACTGAATACAGCATTTGAAGACTCAGAAGATTTAAATAGTTACTACTAGTGTCGATAGTGGTGTTTCCAACAGATTGAGTTTTATTCAGAAGAATCAGTACAGAACCCTGAAATGTCTATGACATTTGTAGCTGCTTCCTTCACTCACGCGTCCAACCTGTTGTGGCTGGTTCCAAATTCAAAAAAATTCCTGCAAGCAAAAATAATTTGCTTAGCTTTGAAATCAGAGCCTAAAAGCGGAAGGAAAAACATTCACATTTTCCTTACGAAAGGAAAAAATTAAAGTCTGCTCAGTCTCCCATGAAGGCTTTTGGTAATATATGGGACAACTGAGTTCTTTCCACCAGGGCCCAGCTTTTATTGAACAAGTTTTTAACCACTAGAAGAAAGGCTGACATATAACTTAGATAAATATTTAAACCAATAGTACGATGTACCTCTTACTTGACTAATCAAGTATTTTCTTTACCAACAGAATCTGACCTACTACATGACCAACCTGACTATGCAAAACTGTTCATTAAATTGACCTAGAAGTGAAAAAAAGAGTGGAGATAAATCTATTAAAATGCTAGTATGAAGACAGAACCATTGATGTCAGGAAGATTACATATTATATAATAATTTTTCCCCAAAGCTTTCTTTTAAAAGGATAATATTGATCTTCTTTTGGTCAAAGGCCAGTATATTTTCTCTAGGCCCATCTTATGTTTTCTAAAGTTGTCTGATTTATTTTTTAACAATATTCTCTCATTGGCCTGTTAACATAGCTCATCTCTGAAACTCATAAATAATACAGAAAAATTGTGTTGCACTGTCTACAGAGAACAAGGTAGTGCTTCCCTGGATTAGCTCTGCTCTTGCTCGTCCTCGTTTGTGATTTCCTCCCTCCTTTTATGTTTAGGGTTTAATATTTTTTTAAAAAAAATTAGAAATACAGCAGAGGATTGAAAATGGAGAAGGTCTAAATCCCAGGAAAAGCACTGTGGATCATGCATGTTTATCACGCCTACATTTAGCCTGGTTTGTGGTCATTTTAGGGCATCATTTAAACACGGACAATTTTATCAAAACTGCTATGTTCTCCACAGAGTTCGGACACAACAAAGCTGGTTATATTATGCTGCTGGAGAAAAATAAGCATCAGATGACTTTGATCGTGACTCATCTAGTTAATATCCAAACTGACATCCTTGAAATTCTGGCTGCATTCTGTACAGAACATGCCAGAAGCTGAATCTCTGAAAGGAACAGCCTTGACAGGCAGCTAAAGAACTTTGGAGCATTAAGTGATCGGGAAAAACAGATAAGCATGTAGGTGTTTTTGAGAGTCCATTTTCTTCTTTTAAAACATAGATACCCATCGTGGTAGGGGAAGGTTACATTTTTACACATTTGGTGTCTGTCTTAAACTACAGGATCTACATGCTCCAGACAACGTGTGCTTAAAATTGACAGTTACATGGGATTTGGAAAGGGAGAGTAGTGATCGTGCACCCAGATTACAGAGCCAGCCACATTCCAAAGTTTTTACATTTACTCAGCATATGGGATTGTTTAAAACTTAAAGAAATATTCCACTCTATAAAAGCTGTCCTACTTTCTAGAACTCATTTGCATCTATAGGTGTTCATGCCAAAGAGAAGATCCGGGAATTGTCTATCTGTGATCTATTGATTTCACTTATTGGTGTGGGAGTGTGATGAGGGGAAGGAATAAATATGATACAGAAAGAAAATAAAAGAGCATGTATAAAGGGGGGAGGAGGGGGGAGTGGGTAGGGATATGGGTAAAAATGAGAATTAACTTGTGGCATATACTGGTACAAATTTCCCAATGTTATATGTGATTTTGAGATGTATATAAATTGTACCAATAAAGAATT
>PVIC010000335.1:56773-97388 GCA_004025085.1 Thryonomys swinderianus | reverse complement strand
CCAAATCTCTCTTGTGTACTGAGTGACTCTAACTTCAGTGACTCAGCCTCTGTCATAAGCAGTACAATTCATTCTTCCTTCTCTACTGGTATATAAATTTCACGGTTAATATTTTAGGTCAGGGAAGTGATATGCAACACTTGAGGCATGAATGAAAAAATGAAAGTCTCGGTGGTTCACTCGGGGGGGGCGGGGCAGAGACAGGAGGGTTGCTGAGTTCAAGGCTTGCCTGGGCTACATAGTGAGCTCAGGGCCAGCCTGAACTACAAAGCGAGACCCTGTCTCAAAAAAACCCAAAACCAAAAAACAAAAAACCCAGTAATTACTTCAGTGGGGTGGGTAGGGGAACAGGAAAAAAAAATGAGGATTATATTGCCGAAATTTATGTTTCATTATTTGTATCTCTGGATTATTAAAAATATCTCTCCTGTGCACTGAGTGACTTATTGAAACAAACTCTTCCATGCTTCTACTGTTCTGCTTCAGTCACTCTGTTCCCCAGGGACAATGAATGAGCTCACACTGACACCTGGCATCTAACACCTGGTACATGCGCAGAACCCACCCTCGAAAGTTTAGTGAATGTCAAGGTAGATTAACTGAAGGAACTTGCATAGTTTGAATTGTTTTTCATCTTCTTCACTTTAGAGGATTAGTTCTGCATTCCATTTGGACCCTGCTGAAAAAGCTCTTTCAGAAGGCTTTCCTTCCTCATGGAAAGTGTTATTCAATC
Organism: Thryonomys swinderianus; assembly: GCA_004025085.1. Classification (NCBI taxonomy): domain Eukaryota; kingdom Metazoa; phylum Chordata; class Mammalia; order Rodentia; family Thryonomyidae; genus Thryonomys; species Thryonomys swinderianus. The sequence goes on along the minus strand of PVIC010000335.1, from coordinate 96,655 downwards.
TGGGATTCTAGATCAGTGTTTCTCAAAGTGAGTTCTGGATTTTAATTGTCAGGAGAGCTTGACTGAAAGAAAAATGATTAGCACTATAAAATCACTAACTTTGAATCTCAGAGGTAGGATTGGAGAAAACACACTTTTAAAAGCAAGTCCTTTGTGGGCCGGAGGGTTAGCTCAGTGGTTCCGGCATCTGCCTCGCAAGCGCAAGGTCCTGAGTAGGACTGGAGAAAACACACATTTAAAAGCAAGTCCTTTGTGGGCCGGAGGGTTAGCTCAGTGGTTCCGGCACCTGCCTCGCAAGCGCAAGGTCCTGAGTTCGATCCCCGGAACCACATACAATGCTGGGCGTGGAGACTTATGCCCACCAGCCATCAATACCACATACCACAGTGCCGGGCATGGTGGCTCATGCCTGTAATCCCAGCACTTGGGAGTCAGAGACAGGAGGTTAGCTGAGTTTGAGGTTTGTCTGGGCTACATAGTGAGCTCAGGGCCAGCCTGAACTACAAAGCGAGACCCTGTCTCCAAAAGAAAAAAAAAAAAAAAAGCAAGTCCTTTGTGTTGATCCTGATTATACAGGAGTTTCAGAATCACTGCCCTAGATTACTTTGATCTTGCTAATAAACAATGCATTGTGGAGTTTTTAAAGAAGCTGTAATGGTGTCCATTAAAGTTTCAAGGTAGAACCATCTCAACCTGCTTAATTATTTTGCATTATACATTGCTTCTAGCTGAAAACACTCTGGTTCTCCTGTATTAATGAAGCATAAATATGCTTACAGAGTATTTCCTTACTGGAGCTTCTGAGCTAATGACCGTTATTAGCTCTGTCTAAGAGAAACTCCAGGAAAGGTATTACTTACTTTTAATGCTGACTTTTAACATTTTCTTACATTTTCTGCCATATTTTTAATCACCCAGGGTTCAAGTTCTCATTTTCAAAGCACATTAAATCTCAACTATATTCTGGACTGAAGTCACTGGCAACCTCAAGAAGTCATTTAGTAGGTAACCTATTTTAACGGAACAACTGATATACCATGTGTGGATGTTCTTACTGAAGACATAAAGTTACTTCAAAGAAAGAAGTCACTCTCTCCTTGAGAAGAAAATACCCACAGGAATTGATCCTTGACACACTTCAGTAGTTGCCACTGAAAATGCTACGGTCAAGAAAAATTTAATATGTAGGGAATGTTTACCATGTAGAAGTGACTTCTATGTATTATTTTATGTAAAAGTGACTTCTATGTATTATTTTATGTAAAAGTGACTTCTATGTATTATTTTATTCAATTTTCTAGCAACTCTATATGTTAGACAATTTTATTTATATTCGTTTTTCAAAGGAGAAACTAGGCATAGAGAGGTCATGTCTCTTGTCCACAGATGTGTAGCTCATCAGGATGAGAATAAAGATTGGACTCCAAGGCCTGTGCTGTGACCCTAGATTCGGGCTGACTGACTCCACTGCTCTGTGTGTGACTATTCACATAGAAAAACAGAGACAAAGAAAAATGGGCTGTGGTCTTTGAGCAGAGTAGCATCCTTGAGGCCTCTTTACTAAGTGGATACCTGAAAATTAGACACATACCCTGTCATTTCATGGCAGAGGCCTATGGAGTTTCCTGAGTTCCACTGGTCTTAGCATTAGAATAAGCTCCTTGACTAGCTTACTATGGATGCCACACATGACACTGAAGTTTTTGGAGTCCAGTGACTTCATCAACTTTGTGTCACTCAAAGGAGCTGATATCTCACCTTTTCAAACATGTTATTTCACAAATACTGAGATTTGACATAGTTTTAGATCTGGCAGAGATTATCTGTTAGGAATCTTTCAGTTGTAAGGAATGGATACCTATTCAAACTGTCTTTGTGAAAAGAAATTTACTGTAAAGAAAATGATAAACATCACAGAAACCATTAGAAGGAAAGCCAGACTTCTCAGGAACTAGGAAGTCTTCATTTATTTTCTTTCTGTCTCTGTCTCTCTTCTCTGTCTGTCTGTCTGTCTGTCTGTCTCTCTTTCTCTCCATGCACTGGGTGAGCTTTGGTTCCTTTTCTCTCATGCTCCTGGAGAAACCTGGCAGCATCCAGCGCAGAGTGTGAGTTCCAGGCTTCAGGATGAGAGCACTGGAACTGGCTGAGTGTAGATCACACATCTGAGAAGAATTTCATTAGCAAAACCAGAGATGGGATGACATTTGGTTTTTGTTGCTGCCCAAGTGATTTTGACCATTTATGCAGAGATTATGCAATCTTCAGGAGGACCTGAGAATGAACCTCTAAAATATAGTTTGTTTTTGGAAAATGCCCAACACTTTTTATTTCTTCTCATTTTAATTCTGTACCTTTTGGCACTGTGTCTTCTTACACTTTTTCAAATGTCTGAATTTTGCTTTCAACCTCAGGCTTCTCTGGTTTCCCTAGTTTCCTTCTTCCCTCATTCATGAAATTCCTCATTTCTTTGAGGTGGTTTAGGCAGATTTTCAAGGTAGCACCAAAATAAATCTAATGAAGTAATTTTTGTGTAGAGTAAAAATATAGGATTATCTTTATTTACTGAGTGATTATTATTTGCCAAGTCTATTGCTCAGGCTTTGGATATTCTCTTTTATATAGTCATTGCTATAAGCCCACAAAATAACCATTAACTTATTTCCCCATCTTAGAAAATGGAAGTTCTGTGTAGTTCAGTAGATGGCTTAGTCCATAGAGCTAGTAAGTGGAGGAACTGCCATTTAAATTCTGGCTCCAAATGTTTTTTCTCCATTGCACTTTTATTTGAACGCTAATATTGGGGACAGCTGTTTAAAAGGATAGACATTTCTCGATTTAATTTTGAGATAGTAAAACAAGTGACAAGACAGAGTTTGGGATTTTGCTTTTTCACCCTTAACATCAAGACTGTCACCCATCATCAATATCCATTGGACATTCATAGTGCACAAGGCAAAACAGGACATGGAGAAAACACTGTTCTTACTCATGCCAAGCTTATATTCCAAAAGGAAAAAAAATATGCCTCTTTTAAAATGGCATTTTTTTGTGTGTGTTTTCTGTGAAGTACTGAAGAAATACTCTGTAGGGTGGCTTTGGGAGAACTCAGTCCCATTGTTATATAGAGACTAGAGAAAGAGAAAGAATTTGAAAAGCAGACCATGACAATCAGTATAAGAAAGGTTTACAGGAAGAAAAATACGATCCTGTCAACCAAAGAGAGATGTGGTGTAGTGAGAGGGAGGAGGGAAGCAGTTTGTGAGATGTAAGCAAAGGAATTATGTATCTTAGATGTTGTCTGGAGCCAGAAAGATTATGCGGGCTTTGCCCAAGCACAAAGCCACCAAATAGGAATGGTGTGAGCCAGTGGGTGATACTGAGACCGTCATGTGATGCTTTCCAAAGAGGAAAGGCTTCTGGCTCATACTGACTCATGGCAGCTATGTATTGAGTTGGCAGGAATTCTGAGATCCAGTTATCAAACATAGCCTTCAGGAAACTTTAAGTTACAAAAACTTACCATTAAATATTACAAACAAAGATGATAAATGCTCAAAACTCATCAGTTTATATTTGTTTCAGTACATTTTCCATTATGTATGCAAAACTTCTGTAAAGAGGCGCTATAGCCTAGCTCTTCAAAGTCTATCATGGCAGAGGCTTGAAATGAGATGTTTTTGGAATATGGACACTACAGAAATTGATAACTGTTCATCTAAGCCCATTTGTATTTTTAATTAAATTATTTATTAGTACATTTTATATAGAGCTCACAATCACACTCAACATTGGGGAATTTGTACCAGTATATGACACGAGTTAATTCTCATTTTTACCCATATCCCTACCCACCCAAAATCCCCCACCCCATATATGTGCGTTCTTTTTCTTTTCAAATCTTTTTTTTTTTTTTTTTTTGAGACAGAGTCTTGCTTTTGTAGTTCAGGCTGTTTCTGAGCTCACTGTGGAGCCCAGGCAAGCCTCAAACTCAGCAATCCTCCTGCCTCTGCCTCCCGAGTGCTGGGATTACAGGCATGAGCCACTATGCCCGGCTCTGTGGTATGTGGTATGTGGCATTGACTGCGGTGGGCGTGAGTCTCCACGCCCAGCATTATATGTGGCTAGCGGGGATCAAACTCAGGACCTTGTGCTTGTGAGGCAGGCGCCAGAACCACTGAGTAACCCTCCGGCCCTTTCAAATCTTATTTATTCTTTCCCCTCATTACTTTCCCCTCCCATCTGTATTTTTTGAAAGTGAACAAGTGATGACCCACATAGGCCACGGGGATATCTAAAGGTTGAATGGTGCTGTGAGCTACCTGTTTTTGACTTTGTCTTAAATAAGCACAACTTTAATTAATAAATCTCAAGTTTCTGCCACAGCAGTCACTTCAGTACAGGCATCAGTCACAACCACACATTTGATCAGTGATATCTGTCCCAGGAAGTGCTAACAGCTCATAGCACAGACAGGAAAAAAAAGTGTTAATATAGTTCTCACAAATGGTTGTCTGGGGATGAACCTGAGGCTAAAATTTCATTTCCTGTACACTTATCTCTGTCTTGCCAGATGCAGAGTCACCTTGATCTTTGTAAAGAACTGGCTTGGTCCTTGAGTGTAGGGATGGAGTGAGCAAGAAAGGGTGGTTCAGGGATTAAATACTTGATTATTTAGTGCAGAGCCACCTCTTCTGCATCATGCCTTCCCAACTGTTCTACACTTCATGTGTGAATTATACCATTTTTCTGGGTCAATGGGGAGCCAAAGAGGAGAGGGTCTTGCAGCTGGAGGAGATAAATATGTGAAGGGCCTGTGGGTGGGCATTTAATGTTGTTCTCTGGGCTGAAATGATGTGGTTTCTTATGTTGTCTATGGAACTAGCAATTATCCTTCTCTCTTTGACTGAAGTAGTTATTTTTGGTACAAAGCTATTAAGTCTTTCGTCTAAGAACATCTTGGGTACCCTGTGGTTGGTTGGCTATGTTTAGATCACTTGCTCTGTGACCTTGGACAAATCTCCCAGCCTTTTTTTTTTTCCTCTTTTGTAAAACTAAGAATGATAGAGTAACTTGTCAATGTCTAGACAATGGAATAGAAAAGACTTACTTTTTAATTTCTAAAGTATTATTTAAGTTCTTCAGCTCACATTGTCACAAACATACACCATCTCATTTATGAACATTTACCTCAATTACAGTTTTATGCCTTGGATATTGCATCATATCCACAATGTATTAAATATTTTAATGTAAGAACCATACTTTTAGTTTCCTAAATGTTCCTGTGCTCTGATTATCTGTCTCAATCCAAATTATAGTGTATTATGGGATGTTGTAAACTTGTTTTTTCATGAGTTTTTAAAGTCTTTTCACTTTAGCTTCCCATATGAATTTAATCAGCGAAAATAATTTATTAAATAGTTGTATATTTTTCAGTGTAATTCTTGTTGCATTTTGCTATGAGAAAGCTGTGAAAGGGATCTTAATGTTTTTACCCTGGGAAGCCAATGAAAACAGTTTACTTGAAAAGATAATTATCCCCTAGAAAGCAGTGGATCATCAGAGCCAAGCGATGAGTTAGACTGTAAATATAAATGAGAAGACTCACTCTTTACCATCCACTCAACCAATCTTGGAATAAAGTTACTCTCCATTCATTCTGGAAATTTCATTGCTTTGTTATCATGTGCTTCCTGCTCCAGGATAGTGGGTCACTTTCCTGGATTCCCGAGCCTCTCCTTGGTCCTGCTGAATACTGTGCTGCCCTTAGGTGTTTGTTCCAAACTCTCCAAAGTGGGAGAGTTTAGATTGCTCTGTAAAGACCTGTAAACCTGAATTACTAACAGCAGTGACTAATTAATTGAGCATGTAATATATATATTTAATAGTATATAAATAATATATACATTTAATTTAATATATGTTATATATATATATATGTAATTCTTATGATTTCTTCTCTCACCATTCTTTTTATTCTAGTTAATTACTGAATCAACTACTGGTATTGCTCTCATCATATTAAAGAAATTCTGCCACACTGACTGACAACCTTAGTTGGAAGATTGACTAAAATGATTGGTGTGATTTCATCACTGTAGAGAAACAATGCATCATGATTAGATGAAAGCAAGCACATCTATGGTAGGAGAATGTGAAATTCATAACACAAAAGGTTAAAAGTTCTTGCAGAAAAGAAAGGGGAAGAAAAAGCTGAAAAGAAAATTTGGGTAGATCTTGGAAGATCTAAGGGACTTGACTTTAGGTGGTAAACTGTACTGAGCTGTAGGCTAATTTTTATCAAGATGATGAAATTATGAAAATAACATCTTTTTTCTGGTGCTGGACAAGAGGCTAAGATGGATCATCAATGGTAAACATGACTTTTTGTGGGTCAAACTGAGATGATTTGAAATATTTACTTGGAGCACCATGATGAGGCACAAGAGGGTTTCCTCCTCATTAGTTCTTCTTGTTCTTGCTCTTCTTCTTCCTTCTTCTTGTCCTTCTCCTTCTCCTTCTCCTTTCCTTTGATAGACTCTTGCTGTGTAGTTCTAACTGGCCCTGAAGTCATTACGTAACCCAGGCTGGCTTTGAACTTGAGGTGATCCTCTTGCCTGAGTGGGTCTTCTATTCATGATGCCTGACATGAGCAAGGGAAAGGGTACAGGAGCTATGTTTTGTATTTTTGGTCCCTTGGTTAACATAAAATAAAGATGGCAACTACAGTTATGCCAGAATAAAAAATAAGACTATAGGAAAGTTTTTTTTTTTCTTTTTTTGAGACATGGTCTTGCTTTGTAATTCAGGCTGGCCCTGAGCTCACGATGTAGCCCAGGCAAGCCTCGAACTCAGCAATCCTCCTGTCTCTGCCTCCCGAGTGCTGGGATTACAGGCATGAGCCACCACGCCCAGTACTGCGGTATGTGGCATTGTTGGCTGGTGGGCATGAGTCACCACGTCCAGCATTGTATGTGGTTACTGGGGTTGAATTCAGGACTTTGCGCTTGCAAGGCAGGCGCCGGAACCACTGAGGTAAATCTCCAGCCCTAGAAGAAGTTTTAAAAGGTTTTTTGTAAAGAATTACCAATCTGGTTCCAAAGGTATCAGATTAGTAATTTAGATAAAATTATCTTAAAGGTAAAATTTTAAATTTGTTTTTTTTTAATCAAGCAAAATGTTCTTCCTTATTAGTGTAGTGACATAACGTTAGAGTTATGCAGAGTACAATATTTAGAATAAGTCATAATTCTGCTCAAACTCAAGAATTACCATTTTGCTAGCTAAATAATATGAAAATATCTAAATATCTTGCTAATTAATTGGTTAAATTATTCCTAGACACTGAAAAAACATAATTAAGATGCTGTAAAAATGTGAATTGTCTCCTACCTCATAAAGATCTAAAATGTTGGTTTTATCATAAGTAGAGCAGTTACTATGCATTTTGTCTTGCATCAAGGAAGTGGTATTTATTATATTTAGAGCATAGTCAATGAAATTCTGGCTTGAAAAGTACACAATTTAAGTACTGATTTTAAAATTATTATCCATAAAATTATTTTCCTATATTTGGGATTTTCTAGCTTCTTTGTTTAAAAATGGAACTAAACCAACTCGATAGAAAAATGAATTAAAATCTGTATTCCCAGGTTTAAGGGAAGAAAGACAGCAACACTTCTTTTTCCACAAAAACCTACAAATTATAAAAATGTTCCCTCTGTCTGGTTCACTGTTTGCAAAACATTTATGGGAATAAATGCTTTGTAATCACAGCTTTGAAGCCACGTCTGAACGGCAGGATATTTGTCCACTCGTGTATCAGACAGTGAAGTAAATTTCTTCTCCTATCTCTGCCCAGTGGGCAGTGATTTCTTGGCAATGTGTATAAAAACACTGGGCATCCATTCACAGAATTTCCTACTTTGTTTATGAGTTGTGATGTTCATTTTCAATAGGGTTTTGGCAAACACTGGGCAGAAATTTTCTTTTTTAAAAAGTACAGAGCTCTTCATTTAACATGACTCTTTAATATGTAGGTTTATATACCCCGTCTTCCCATTTCCTTGTAAAAAAATAATGCTGTAGAAACACACACATAGCTATTCATTAGGCACTTTGAAGCGGCAGTCTGTGATATGTCTAAACAAAACATTACTTTACCAGCGTGGTTGACTGTCTCAAAGTCTCCTTTCCAAGGAATTCCACTAACTGACATTTGAGACAATAACAACAGAAAACCAAAAGAGTGGGTTCTGGCTGGTTGTATGGGGTTATTTCTGGTACAGAACAACTCAGACCAGTTTTAATTCAAGAGAAATGTCATGAATCATCATATTATTTCCATACACTGTCCACTACATGGGCAGAAGTATTCAGAGTATAAATATTCTAGAACAGATTTCATCCCAAAGCTTTTAACCTTTCCTACAAACACTTCTATTGAAGCTACTTGCAAATGGTAAACTGTTGATTGCAATGTGAAAGTTATACAGCTGTGATACACTTCTAAATCTGCATGTGATTAAAAAATCATCAAGAAGTCCAGTATCCAAAATGCTATTGCACAGAAATAAACACCATGTAACTGGCTCTCAAAATGATCCATTAGTGTTGTGAAAAATCTGTAAAACTTTCTCTTTTTATAATACAAATTGAAGGAAATTCCAGCAGTCTATATTCTATTCTAAATGCTCTGACCCCAGTTTTTCAAAGGGCACAAAAATTTCATCCAGAAAAGATGCCCTGTCAAAATAAAAAGAGGAAAAAAAGTTCCTGCAGAGTAACTCATGGTCCAGACCAAAAACCATTTTAAGAGATCTCCTCCGGTGGCCTAGGTGTAGACATAGAGCAGACTGCACTGCAACTTTTCCAAGAGTTTAAATTTCAGAAAGAGGAAACAACAGCAAACAGCCTGCCAATTTCCTCAGCAATGTCACAACTGGCTGGTGGTCTGTTCAAAGTAAAACAGCCGATTTGCAAATTCCTGGATGGGCCTTACTCTTAAATATTGACGCTTCTTAGAAAACTAGAGTTTGCCGGTCACATTTATGACTCCTGGGTAGACACAACCCTGAGCAAATATGCTGATCCTCTTGATAACTCTTTTCCCTATGAATCAGCTCCATCAGGAAGCCAATGTCAAGGCAACTTTTGATGCCAGGAATAACCATAGTGAAGTTAATATTCATTGCATTTCTGAATGTCGCCTGTTAGAAGAGGATGTCTGGAAAGGCAAGCTGGTTAGAGGATGACAGGTTCCTCAGGTGCTTTCTGCAGGCAGACAGTTCCGCTGGCTGGCGGTTTGCAGATCGGGGAAATTGACTCTCAATTTTGGAGAAAGAGTAGGAGGAAAGGACTCTTACAGTGAAGATTGCTAGAGAGGAGACAAGAATGCAATAGGCAAAAGTAAGTTTCAAACAGTTAAGTGATTCGAAAGATTGAGACGTGCAGCAGTTTTGAAATAGCCGTGTGTCCCAAATGCTGTTTCCTTTCAGAAAGCAGAATTATGTCCAGGTTATTTGCTTGTACTCAGGGCCAAGGATGCAGTGAGAGAATGAATTTAAAAGATGTCTGATGAATGTTGCAAGATGGATATATAAAAATGTTAAAAATATTAAGAAAGAAAACAGTTTTTTTTTTTAAAAGTTTTATTTTTTTTAGTTTTTTGAAACAGGTTCTCACTCTGTATGTAGTTCAGGCTGGCCCAGAGCTTGCTGTGTAGCCAAAGCAAGCCTCAAACTCACAGCAATCCTCCTTCCTCTGCCTCCTGAGTGCTGGGACTACAGGTGTGAGATACCATGCCCCGCACTGTGGTATGTGGTTACTGGGAATCAAACTCCAGACCTTGTGCTTGCCAGGCAGATGTCAGGACCACTGAGCTAAATCCCCAGCCCAAACAAACAATTCTGAACTGCACACTCCTTTAACTTGGGAAATACTGAGTTGTCATTAAAATATATGTGCAAAATTCTAGAAAAATATGAAGCACTGCATTAATAGCCACAGGAACTATTAATGTTATGGCATTTATTTTTGTATGTATGTATGTACCTATGTATGCATCTATCATTTATCCAATCTATCTGTCTACTCAGTTATCTTTAGAAAAAGAGAAAGTATAATAATATATGAGGAGTTATAATAGTTTTAGTCATAACTATTGTTGGAAGTTTCTTTGATGTCATTAAGTGATTTCTAGTAAATCTCTGCTATTCATCTATATTGAAAAACATACCTGGTAACAGAACACCAAGAGGATGGCTCATGTGTCATGTCCACCTTCTGTATACTGTGAAGTAGTAACTAATGTTTACTAAGTGTTTCTTTCCAGAGAATTTCTACACTAAGCACTTTACACACATCCATCCAAGATTCTCAGGAAGCAAATGCTGTTATTATTCCCCTTTTCAGCTCACAAGTCTGAGGGTCAGAGAAGCCACTTCACTGAGGATCGCTAAATGTCATCATGTATTTCAAGGGACAAGTGACTTGACCCTAGGTTTACCCAATTTGGTTTAGTAATTAGTAATGGTATTAATTATTCCTCATATTTTCAAAGGGAGAGATTTTAGAAGAATGAGTTATAAGTGCTCCAAAAAGTAGCCGATGGGGTACAAAGTTCCTGGGCTTCTGAAATAGATGGCTTGAGTTTGCCTTTGGGCTGTGTCACTTCCTATCTGTGTGGTCAATTGATTGATATTCTTTTAAACAACTACATTTCAGAGTTTAATCTTACCAAATGAATATATAATTTTAATATTTAATTTACTGGATCTGTTCAGTTTTTTTTAGATAATAACCACAATTAATAATGATAGTTACATTAAAAAATCCATGATTTTGCATCATAACAGGTAGGTAATCATTTTCAAGCAATATTTTCAAACTATCATGATATCATGACCCCCCGAAAATATCCACAAATAGTTTTTTTAGGTTATCATCCACAGGTAGATGTAATTCACTATTGCTTTCAAGTTACAGTAAAAGAAAGGAACTTTTAAGAAAATCCTTCATGAAAAATTTCTCAGATTTTAAATAATAACATTCACCAAGGATAATTAAATCACAATGGCCCTGTGACTAGGCTTCAGATTACTTTTTTATTTTATTGGTACATTATATACACACATCACAATTACACTACACATTGACAATTTGTACCAGTATATGACACACCTTAATTCTCATTTTCTCCCTCCTCTACCCAACCTACTTCCCCCCTATATACACAAGCATTGTTTCCTTTTTTTTAACATTAACTTTTTCTTTCTTCATTATTTACCCCTAAGCCCCATTACTCTTTGAATATTTACTATTTCAGATCCAGTTTACTTTTATATTGTTTATACAATTTAATCAAATGTCATCCCATGTATGATTTTTATATATAAAGAAGTATTACTCTCATCATTATTTCCATAAAGATCTATGAAAATATGACTCAAAATACGTTTTTTATTGAGAAGATAAATTTGATGCATTTTTTTCATCATAGCTTATGGATATGGGCCTTGCCGACAAGTAAGGTTTATAGTTTTTGATTTTTAATATAAGTAATTGTGTTCAAAAGATGGGGCATATTTTAATAAAATGCCCCACATAACTGTCATGCCTTCTGAAAAGTACAGTCTGCCTGCCTATGTGCCCAGATCCCCCCATCACCTCTTCCAATCCTCCCTTCCTACTCGCTTCTTCTATGCTGAAATATTTGCCTTCGCCCTGTGCCTGAGGAGTCCAAGGCCCACAGCCTCTGCTCAGCCTGAGGTGATCAGAACATGGATTGTCCCCTAAAGCAAAATGGACTAGGAGTTACTGATAAATTTTCATTTAGATCCAAAAGCTGCTCAGGCCCTACGAGGCATAAGAAGCAAGTGCAGTCATTGACCAAACTAATTTTCTAGCACCAAAGTTGAAACTAAAAAAATATAGGTTTGCAGACATGAGTACTGCTATAGATCCAGATGCAGCTACAAATACACATACAGATACCGATATAGGTAGAAATACAGGAATTTGCCGAGGACACACTTGCATAGCATAAGTAAACAAATGAAACTTAATCTTACTTCCCAGGCCCCAGAAATTAAGTGTGCTAAATGAAACTGTCTAATTTAGAAAAAAAATAAGACTTTAAGTTTCTTATTTCTCAGACAGATTAAAGCATATATTAAAAATGGATCCAATATTTAGTCTTGACTAAGATTGCTTTGTTTTATATTTAAGGCAGGCATGGAGGTTTCACCTTCTTGAGAAGAGATAGTACTTGGTAACATCAGGTAGAAGGCTTTGAATATGGCCCACACCTGAGCATACCCCAGGGTGGAGATGGCCAGAAGCCAAGGACAATTGAGAACAAGTCTCCATAAAGAAAAACAAAGCTAACGTGAACAGAGAGATGGGTTCTGTTGTTGGACTATATTAAATACAATTGATTCTTCTTACTACTTCTTTGTTATCAATTTTTTCCTCTTGCTATAACATATACAGTATTTTTTTCTTGGCAATGAAATTAGTCCTAATCAACAGAGGCAGAGTAGGTAAAACAACATTAAGTCATGAAGTTATAGAGCATCGTGGCTATTTGGCTTATTGATGTCTGAAATTCTATATTCTTTTTTTTTTTTTTTTTTAAACAGGGTCTTGCTTTGTAGTTCAGGCTGGCCCTGAGTTCACTATGTAGCCCAGGCAAGCCTTGAACTCAGCAATCCTCCTGTTTCTGCCTCCCGAGGGCTGGGATTAGAGGCATGAGCCACCACACCCGGTACTGTGGTATGTGGTATTGATGGCTGGTGGGCATGAGTCACCACGCCCAGCATTGTTGTATGTGGTTACTGGGATCAAACTCAGGACCTTGCACTTGTGAGGGGCCAGAACCACTGAGCTAAATCTCCGGCTCTATATTCATTTTTTATTATTTCCATGTCAATTTTGATTTTATGTCGTTTACTTTAGTTTCATTTATTCAAATATACATATTTGATTATCTAACTTTTTGTTCAAGATCTCTTATAAACAACTTTTTCACATTTATAACATAACAATGTACTTTACATTAACTGAAAAACTTATTATATTACTACAGATAAATAATGCAGCATCATATTTACCTCAATTCATCAGGCCGTTTCTTAGCTTTCCAATCACCCTCTTTACATTTTCACAAGAAGATGCAGTTGTTAGCAATTTTCACTTATAAAAATGGTCATGGTAATAGTGTGTAGGTAATGGCTAAAATGAGTAAGATGAATTTAGTAAATAATTACATAAGAAGGATAAAAGTTCTTTAAAATGGTAGGCTTATGCAATGTGTTACTTTTTTAAAAAAAATTGAAAAACTATTCCATAATTAAACCGGAAGATGGTCTCTTTTCAACCACCTTGTATAAGAGTAACTACCAGAGGCAGAAGCTTCAGTTAAAGACACTTGGCCTTATACAGTGGAATGTTTCTCAAATGTTACAGTTTGAAAATTCATCTTTTGTGTAGAATTATGTGCTCTTTTATTTACTTTTCCTAATGTTGCTTAACAATAAGTTGTCCACATTTGATAAATGTTCTGTGAAGTGGCAATCTCATGCATGAAGTCCTTTTAATAATGAAAATAATATGATTTTCCTCACAAAAATACCTATTAGAGGAAAAATTTTTTATTGTCTGTATTTTAAGATATGTGATTGTTAACATAGAGTTTTTTTTTTTTTTTAGCACAGCCCAACTGACTGCACTGGGAGAAATTTTTTCTAAACTCTGATTAGGAAATTACTTAATTTACAGAATTCACATAATTCAGTAGTTCAACTTCATAAACTGATTAACAGATGATTCATTTAGTCAGATAATAACTATAGTGCAATAAAATGAAGTGCTTTGATGATCTGGGCTATGTCAGAGTATTTTCACATTTTTATTTGTTGTTTCTGGGATTCCAGGTTCTAAACAGAAAACAATTACTCTCCTCACTTGAAATGGAAAAATTGTCAATTGTTCCATTTATGTTCAAAGTACAGATTTTCTGGCTGTGTAATTTCCAGGAAGAGAGGATTGCTGGCATCCTTAAACTTTTACATTAACACATTTAGCTACACAACTGCTCACTACATTCGGAAGCTCTGGCTGACAAGTTCTGGCATTTACTCACAGAAATTGAAGTCAAAGCCAACAACATAGTTTAAAACACTTAAAAAATAATGACATACAAACCTCGATTTACAGACAAGATAGATTAGGACATGATTCCTCACCTTATCCATGAAGATTACTCTTCCTTAGTCCCTTGAACAGGGAGATCATGCAGGACACAATGACTCTGTGACACGCACACTTGTTTCCCCAGCTTTCAAAGAATACAAGCTAGAAAGAAAATATCACTGTTAACTCTTGCATAAGAACTTAGATTAACCATTTGATTTGAGCAAGGTGGAGATGTAGTGGTCTGTATTTGTCTAAAATTTGACTCTGACCTCTCCATTAAGAAAGAGAGAATAGGCAGTATTTAATGTAGACTCTAAGGTTAAAAGGCGGGGGGAGAGAAAAGAAGTCCAAATTGTAACATAAAACTAGATAATATATGCTACACATTTACAAAGCTCATTCTTGCCATAATATTAAAAGAAAATAAGGAGAATGCCAGGTAATTAAATCCTCCCTGGTAGCTTCTGAATTGCTTTGCTATAGAGGATGGTGTGTTATACTCAGTACCTAGAGTATTTACCTGTCCTGAAATCCAAGTGCAAGTGAGTAAAACATGAGAGAGATATGGGGGTGGGGAAGGACTGGGAGAGAATAAAAAGGAGGAGGCGGGGGGGGGGGAGGAGAGGAAGGAGGAGACAAGAAAGGGGAAGAGAGAGGGGAGAAAGAGACTCACTCAGACTACTGTGCTATCTCACCACTTTCTGTTTCCGGCTTCCCAGACTCCTCTGTGGTTCAGCTGTCCTCTACAGAAAGGGGCTTCTTAAGCTGTAGCAAAATTGCTATCCCCAGCAGACAGTAGCAGTCCAGTCCTTGCATAGCTCTGAAGCTACGGAGCCTATAGGAGCTAAAAGTGACTTTGTTCCTGTTACCCCTTGGATGTGTCCAAGTCAGAGCTGCTGAGTAGCTCACACTCTGCTGACAATGTGTGTTTACAAAAGGTTCTTCTTTGGTGTTACATGCAAAATGCAAAGTTGAGAAGAATAACCACTTAAGAAATAAAATATTATTCAAATAATTGAAGACTCTACTCTTCACCAACTGCATCAATTTCTTTCTCTACCAAGAATTGGCATTATTTTGAATTTATTTATCATGGCTATATATTTATTTTTCCTCATTTGTCTTTATAATTCTTAACATGTCTATCTCAGTATATATAGTTAAATCAAAGAAGTGATCTTTGCTTAAACATGACAAAAATGTTTCTATTGTATATAACATTCTGTGAGAACTTTACTAATAATAGTAAAAAAAAACCCAAATGGTCTTATTTTGAAAATGATATTTTATTTTGGATATACTTCTTTTCATCTCACACACTTATATTCTATCAAAATTGCAACTTCATCATCTGCAGAATGCCAAAGATAATAAAAAGAAAGACAATAAAGAAGAAATATAGCAAGACAGTGTTTCCAAAATAAATTGCTCTATATAAAGGAGGAAAATCAAATGCATAAATACAAGAATTCAAGCGTACTTAAAAATCAGTAATTATTGTTAAACTGAACACAAAGTGATTTAGTGAAAGAAATAAAAGGCATGATATTATGCTATAATGCAATTAGTTTAAGGGGCAATTGTGGTGATATTTGACATGTGAACTGTAAAATGGATTATTAGACCTCTATAGCCAGTTTTGATGGCCTTCTTCCAGATGTTTTTTACAAAACAGGAAATAAAACAAAAGAAATAAAATTCAAAATTAGTATTTGACAAAATTCTTTGAAATTATAAAAACATCTTGCTTCTAATGTTCATTTACATTTTTCCACAAAAATTCAAAGAGCAGATTAAGAATAATTGAAATAATTAGTCATTTTTCCCATTTGAAAGAATAATACTATTTTAGACATATGGTATAATTCATCCATTTGAACTAGAACTTCATAATTTTATGTACTGAGTTGCCCCTCTATTTTTTTTTTTTTTTTTTTTAGACAGGGTCTCGCTTGGCAGTTCAGGCTCACTATGTAGCCCAGGCAAGCCTGGAACTCAGCAATCCTCCTGTCTCTGCCTCCTGAGTGCTGGGATTACAGGAGTGAGCCACCACGCCCAGCACTGTGGTATGTGGTATTGATTGCTGGTGGGTGTGAGTCACCACGCCCAGCATCATGTGTGGCTACCGGGATCGAACTCAGGACCTTGCACTTGCGAGGCGGGCGTCGGAACCACTGAGCTAAATCTCCGGCCTGAGTTGCCCCTCTTAATGAATCACAACATAAAACATTTATAGTATTTATGAACGTATCTTATTTTAACAAATTTCATTCTAAAAGATTTCAAAATTTCTGAATAGGAAAACAAGTAATTGTATTATAAAAATTTCAACTGAAATGGAAATATTTCCTAAAATATGTATATATGTCTTGATTTCAGTTTTTAAAAATACAGATCTTACACTGAGTTTCAGCTACTTTTTCTTTCTTTTCTCCCTTTGTTACTAATAGTCTATATATTGAAAAATACATTCTGGATTGAAGATACTGTTTAAAGACTCTAAAACCTTCAAAGTTTTATTGCATTTGTATCTTTATTCTGCCTGTTATACACATAAATGGACTATAACCCTTCAACCATATTTTTCTGAAAGTCTAAGAAAGTTGCCATTTTTAATGCTCAGATAGGAGGTAATACTGGGAGTACCGTGGCTCCACAGAGGAAAGAAGACATAAGGACTTCCTGGGGAATTTGTATAAAGTAATAGATTTCAACAATGATTAAGACTTGTCAGCCATTCCTGACTCACAAAAATGAATCAATTGTCTCATGCAAATAAACTTCCAGCTATTACCAAAATGGAAAGCTCACCATCCGGTAGGATTCATTCTAGAAGAGGATCTTGGTAAAATGTCCCAATGAAAGAAACCTAGGGATGAAGTCCATGGATTTGAGAGACCAGTGATTTTACTGGGGTAAGGGAGGAGGTGCAGGGATATGCAACAATATTTAAGAAACAACTACATTAGATTTAGCAAATCTTGGAGAAGCTAATCTAAAGAAATGGCTGACCTAAATTCTCTGCAAATTTTGCTTTTCAATTCCTAAGGGACTTAGGAAATATATTCAGTAAGGCATGAGGATGCCATTAGGTCTTAGAAGGAAAAAATATTGTGCACACAAAAGGAAAGTGACCCATCCTACCATATTTTTTTGGAAATTCTAAGCTGTACGGTTAACTCTGAGCAACTATAGCTGTCCAAGACCATCTAAAACTAAATGTAATGGAAAGTTTCTGAAAGGGTGCACAGACCCCCACCCCCAACCCCAGATGTGTGTTGGATATCATCTCTTTCTGTTAAGAGTAGGAAGTGCTGCACCTCTACTTATGATGGAATGTGATGCTTTATGATTTGATTACTCTAAACGGAAAGGAGACAGAAATAAACAATGTAAATGAGACCCCAAATCAGTTGATTCCTATTTAATCAAAAGGAGACTATGCTCAGTAGGCCTGACTTAATCAGGTAAGTCTATTATAAGCAGTCTGGGGGTCACCCAATTGTACAGCACTTACTCAGTTTGTTTGAGGCCCTGTGTTCCATCCCCGGGATATAATAAAAAAAGAATCTGGAAGTCAGAGATGTTCTTTCCTTCTGGCTTTGACAAAGGAAGTTGCTGTAAGTCCTAGGGCTGTAAGAAAATGAGTTCTGGAGACAGCCACACTATTTGAAAGTCAACCTTGAACTTTCAGTGAAGCTACAGCTTGACAGGACTATGATTGGAGCTCATGAGACTGAGCAGAAACTTCATGTAGGCTATGGTAAGACCTCAGATGTATGGAGATGGTGAGGCAGTGAAAAGCTATTTCAAGTACTTAAGTTTGTAGGAATTTTCATGCAGGAACAGCAGATAGTACAGTAGGGAAGAACAGTATTGCTCACGTACGATTTCATAGAAATTGTTAATCTCAGACATAATTTAGAAATATCAATCAAAGGATCATTGTAAACTGAGACATGGCCTGACATTGTTGTAAATAAATTTTAATCTTATATTCCAATCTGGAATAAAATAAAATTCATGACTTTCAGTTTTAAAAAATGTCTAAATTGTTCAAATTATGGTATCAAAATTTTAGGAAATTTGGCCTAAGTTTTTTTCGGGAATTTGATTTTCTTTCTATCTAATGAACTTTTATTAGAGTAACACATATGATTTAAGAAGCTAGTTAATAAATGCATTTACAGGCTTGTTACTGTAAGAATAAAATGTTGGCTTCCACAAAGGTCACTGTTTGTCCCCCTGACATAAAAAAAGCAAATGCATTTATTTTATTCTCATTGATTGCTTTTTCTGGTTGAAGCCAAAACTTGGTTACAATGGAAATGTTAGCTTTAATTGTAGGTGAACCAGGTCGCAAGTTATGGTTGTATTTCTTTTTGTGTTACTTGTGTGCCTTGGTGTTAAGCAAGACCTCATTTTTCCCCCTGTTATTTCCTGTATTAGTTGATCATCCCTAATGGTCTGCAAAAAAAAAAAAAAGTGTTACTGAACATTGCAGTATATTACCTATTCCACCTGGAGCTTTCCAGATTCCTCTCCATGCTGATCTGGTTTCTCTGTCTCCCTACGGGCAGCTGCTATCTTAGGACTTTTCCTCATCACTACCCTTGAAATTTCTTTGTTTGATGCTGTTCTCTCACACTTTCTTTTCCTTTTTCCCATGGGCAATTCCTTCAGGTTGTTAAGCAATTCCCCAATAGCTCTTCAGACATACTATAAGGAAAATATCATTTTAGATACTGATATTTAAAATATTTATTTTCTACCTATAACTATATATTTTCCATCCTTTATAAAAATTTCTGGGAATGGCACTCTAACTTGAAAATCATTTTCCTTTAGAATTTTAAAAGTATTGTTCTATTATTTTCTACTTTTTAGTATCTCTGGTTTCCAGTCACTTGACTCTTCTTCGCTAGCATTTTGATATTTTATTAATATGTGCCTTTATTTGAATATTTTAAATTCATTTTTCTAAGAATATATGAGCTTATCAATCTGAAAATTAAATCATTTTCATTCTAGGAAGCATTCTTAGTTGTTTGACATTTTTGCTTTTCTATTCTTTCCATGCTCTCTTATTAGAATTAATATTAATAAAAAAAGATTAGTATTTTTTTTCACTTTACCTCTAATACTTCTTCAACTTGTCCTGTTCTCTGTTCTTAAAAGAAGGATGAAATTTCCTGTGGGAACCTTTACTTAGAAGTTCTCCTACCAACCCCACCCTCCCTGTCAGCTCCACCTTATTACTGGGCTATTTTCTTCATAGGGCTGATCAAAATTTGAAATTCTGTTTAATCCACTGTGGTTTTTGTCAGTGTGTACTTGCAATCCATGGTGACATTTGCTGTAGAGAATTGGCACATGCACATAACACATCTCTATTATTACCCCTTCTCTACACCCCTCGTTTACTGTATTTTTGCCAGCATCAGATTCAACTAACTCCCGGTTTTCAGTAGAGCACCGCAGGCTAATGGTCAGTATTGTATACGGCCTGTCTGTTTAAACTGTGCTGTTTTCTTCAGGTTATAGACCCAGTGGGCCCTGGAATGGGGAGTGGTACCTGAGAGGATCTAAGTATCTGATTTCCTTTTTATATTTTCAACCTTCTCTCTTGTTTTTTTTTTTTTTTTTTTTTTTTTTTTTTTTTTTTTTTTTTTTTTTTTTTTTTTTTTTTTTTTTTTTTTTTTTTGAGACAGGGTCTCACTTGGCAGTTCAGGCTGGCCCTGAGCTCACTGTGTAGCCCAGGCAAGCCTGGAACTCAGCAATCCTCCTGCCTCTGCCTCCCGAGTGCTGGGATTACAGGTGTGAGCCACCATTCCCGGCCTCTCTTGTTTTTTGTACCAAAGATATTTGGGGTTTCAAGTGCAGAGACCACTGCAGAGTTTTCCTCATTCTTTCTTTCTGACAGTATGGAGGTAAGGGCACACCTTCTCCCTGTCAAGGTTCTTCTTGTTTTGTTTAGTAGGCTAAGTCAGTTACCCTTAAATATTTGCTTCCTTGTTCCTAATTCTTGCAAATAATGCCTAGCTGCTGTATCACCTCCTTGATATCTCTGGTAGTCATCTTCCTCTTCAGTTTATTTAGTGGCATGCTATTAAATAGCTTTCTAAGGAAAAAGCAAAGGAAAGAAAAAGCTTTACTCCATGGCAGTTGCATATATCGGTGTTGTAAACATCCTACCATGATCAACTTTAAACTACATTGGCTTGGAAATGGCTTGCAAGAGCTCTGAATCTTTAACAGTTGTGTCTTCATAGCAGATAAGAGCTGGCTCCCACCAGCACTGCTTACCCCTTTTTAAATTTTACTGTCTCTTTAATAGGGTTTTTGAAAAGTTAGTAAGACATTAGAAGCTCACTCCCAATTTTTACTTAGAAGTCTTAATTTCTTATTTACAAACCATATGTAAACATGAACAACATGACTAGGATAATTAGTCACTTGAATAAAATACATTTTTAAAAGGTCTTTAAATTTTTTAAAATTTAATCCTTAATAGTACATTTTATATACAGCTCACAATCACACTCGACATTGAGGAATTTGTACCAGTATATGACATGAATTAATTCTCATTTTTACTCATATCCCTACCCACCCTACAACCCCCACCCCTATACACATGCGCTTTCTTTTTCATTTTAAATAATGTTTATTCTTTCCCCTTGTTACTTTCCGCTACCACATTCCCTTTGAATATTTCCTATCTCACAAAATCTATCATAAATTACATAGCATATGTATAAGATGTAGACTCAAACAATGATGGATTTGATTTTTCTCTTTCTACTTCACTGTTCTATCCCTCCTTGACTCAATCAGAGCTTCTCCTCTCTCATTCTTCTTCCCTTGCATATGATGACCAGACTTAATGGAAGCAAAGTTAACTTCCTTTAGACATAAGAGAGGTTAAACTAAAAAAAAATTACTTATGTGTGTGTTAAATGACTGAGGAAATACAGAGAGCCATAATACTCTAATACAAACTCATGAGGGATTATCAGTTCTCTATACCTTGGAACTGTGGTGCAAATACACTGAGGTACTGAAATATTTACATTTGTAGTCACTGATTACACAGAGGTGCAAATGACAGAGGGTATCTAACTTGTAAAAATTATCTTACTCTTTCTCATTAGACCGTGAGATTTTCATTGACTCCATTTCAAAGAAAACCTAAAGCAAATGTAAAAAAAAAAAAAAAAAAAAAACACCTCCAAATCTCATAAAGCTGTGGCCACTGATCAGTGATGTTGTTCCATGAAGCAACAGGCAATGTTCTTGGGTTTGGCTGAAGTAGACATCTGTAGTTTGGAAATGCTAAGAATCCTGACACAGAAATTAGTACGTCTATGCAAAAAAACAACAAGCAAAATAAACTTTCACTTCTTTTAGCAAGACAGCTTGTCACATACATACAAAATTCAAAGGCAAGTTCTAGAAGAATCTTCCATCCCCCCAGTGTAGAGAAAAAAGTCTTGGATTTTTTTTGTTGTTGTTGTTTTTTGAGACAGGGTCTCACTTTGTAGTTCAGGCTGGCCCTGAGCTCACTATGTAGCCCAGGCAAGCCTTGAACTCAGCAATCCTCCTACCTCTGCCTCCTGAGTTACAGGTGTGAGCCACCACGGCCAGCACTGTGGTGTGTGGTATGGATTGCTGGTGGGCGTGAGTCACCACACCCAGCATTGTTGTATGTGGTTTCTGGGGATCGAACTCAGGACCTTGCACTTGCGAGGCAAGCGCAGGAACCACTGAGCTAAATCTCCAGCCCAAGTCTTGGGTATTTGAGTCTCAACGTGGTGAAACTGTTACTGGCCACTTGGGTCCACAGGCTCAGCTCTGTACTCCTCACTGACCAAATTAAAGGTTTGTTAAAACAGAAAAGAGAGTTCTTTCAAAACTAGCTCCAAAGGGATGGAGCGGCCTCACCACCCAAATCACCATCTCACACCATGTTAGGCTCTTGTATAACAAAGAACAGTGTGGAAAGGAAATACGAAACAGTAGACAGGTACAAGTTTGTTATACCTTTCTGGGTGCCTACCACACCCAGTACCATCTTCCTTGTGGACAGGAAGCTGGGCTGGGACCACCTGATGCCAGCATCTGCATATTCTGTCCATTCATCAGGGCAGGGAGAGTTGCAGGTGATAATTTATCTCCTGAGCCTGAGGAAATTTGAAGAACCACTTGTTTCCAGTGGAAAAAAAGTCTTAAAGTCCCATATTTCTGTTCCAGTTAAAAATCTAGTGGGCAATTGGGGCTTCAAAAGACTCAATCTTCTTACCACATTCTAGGACATTTTGTCCCTGAGAATTTGTTACCCCACAAATCTCCCTCAGGATAAGGAGAAAATGAAAGTAGGATATTAACATTTCATGTACTTCTCATATGAAAAAACTGCTTTTATTATGCACTAGGCTAGCAGCACACAATTTTGCAATGGTTTACTTGTATGAAATCACTAAGATTCATGAGTTTGAAAGTCTTAGACCTTGTATTTGTTTATGTTATGGCTTTTGTTATTGCTCGTCACAAGACCTCCAATGAGTCATGTGAGTTAGGAAATTTGCCTTTGGCTGTGCTATCTATATCCAGTGTTTAAAATACTGTGTAGCCAAAAAAAAAAAAAAAGTACTTGAAAACTCAGCAAAACTGGAGTTGAAACAAAACATTGCAAGTTCAGTAATTGTTCTTTTATGTGAAAATATTTCTAAATTTAAAACATATATTTATTTTTTTAATTATATATTTTCTCTTCCAGCTAAATATTTAAAGTAGAGCCCATGTTGGAAACCAGCCATATCTTAGCATTTGTTGTCACGTGAAGTATGTTTGGAAAATCTGCTTCGATTTATTTTGGATGATGTCATACTACATAAAACAGTCTTAAATTGTAGCATTTCTGAGGGGTTTCATGAGAGAAGTGACAAAATGTGCAAATGGTTAGAATTCACTTTTGAGCTAAAAACAAAGTACTAAAGACAAAAATTTTCCATTGGGTTAAAAAAATAGCCCTGGCATTTGTAGAGCCAGGTGAATTTTGATCCATAATTACTTGGTTCTCTGATCTTCCCGGAAGGTCTAACCTTTCCAGAATTTTACTGGCAATAAAAGCTTCCAATTTTACTTTCAATAAGTGATCTTTTAGGTGTGGCTGACCAATTAAATTGGGATCTATTTTAAATGAGTATTTTGTCCTAAAGCACATTGTCTATATGCTTAGCATGGTATTTCTGAATTTCTTTCCTTGGCTTCTCTTCCAGGGACTTGAGGGTCACCATCCATTCACGGGTTGACAAGGGTACAAGGCCTTACATAGGTTAAATGTCCTCTTAACATTTTGTCAGAATTTCTTTCAGCTCTTACTGTATTTGATGATTCATGATTTTCTTGATGTCTTATGATTGTCTAAGTGGAAGTTTTGTCATTCTAAGATTCTGATGGAGAAAAAGAGGGTTCCCATGGGCTAAGGAAAAGGGTACAAGATGATTGCTACCTGACTTTTTAACCTATCAAGAAATCATGATTTACCAAGAGATAACATTAAAAAACATTTCTCTGTAACCCAAGGAAGTTTGCATAATAATAAAGTGGGGAAATATATAAGGATCTGTTCTCTTAAAAATTATAATAGGGCCAGGGATGTAACTCAGGGGTTCTGGCATTTGCCTGGCAAGCACAAAGTCTCAAGTTCTCTCCCTGGTACCACACACCACAGTGCCAGGTGTGGTGGCTCACCCCTGTAATCTCAGCACTCAGAAGGCAGAGGCAGGAGGATTGCGGTGAGTTCAAGGCTTAACTGGGTTACATAGTGAGCTCAGGGCCAGCCTGAACTACAAAGCAAGACCCTAACTCAAACAAAACAAAACAAAAACAAAAACAAAAACCCTTAAAATTGTACTAAGATTGTTAGAGTTGGAAGGGATGGGATGAGGTTGATCAATAAGAACAAATTATACTTAGATATGATTAAAAAGTTCTGATAACCACCAAAGGGTAAATATAGATAACAATAGTGTACTGAATATTAGAAAAACCTCGAAGAAAGAATTCTGAATGTTTTCACCATGTAAATGATAAATTTTTGAGGAAATACACGTTTAATTTATTTTAATTTTATATAGTGCATACATATACCAACATATCAGATGGTACCCTATTAATACGGTCATTTTATGTTTTAATCAGTTAAACTGTTATTTTTAAATTAAAAATACTACCAAAGATACTCAAAGAAAGTAATATTTAAAATATATCTAGATTTTTAAAAACTTTTTGACTATTGTAATTCTAAATAGATTTTCAGAGACAAGTAGAAAAATTAAGAGATACATACATACTACATCTATACATAAGCACACTATCACTAATAAAGGATTTGCACAGTAACAATTAAGACTTTTAGAAAAATGTTGCCCATGGTATGCTAGAGGATGAATTTCTCCTCATCATCGTTGAATATCTTTATTAAGATTATTATGATATAGGCAGAATATTATAATTCTGAACCTACTAGGTATCAGATACACCTAGTTTATGTTCCCCACAAATGCAAAATGAATTCTAAGAAGCAATGGAGGATAAGAGTGTGAAAAATGTATTAAAAGAAATAGTTCCTGAGAGACAGGAGGGGACCTGAAAGCACTGTTTACAAAAAGTTTTGTAGAGCAAAATCACAAAATGGGTACAAAAATCACAAGGTGGGCACAATGTGGGTCAACACTATAATCCACCAGTAAGATTATAAGTACAGCTTCTTAGGTAATATTGATCTACTGAGGACGCAGGCCAGATATTGAATGTACAGGGAAAGAACCAAAACGTTTTTAGGAAGAGATGGGTCAGGAGGTTCTGGTCACCCACCTGAGTGACTGATGTCTGTCTAGCTTACTGGACTAAGTGATACCAATTATAGTAGAATCTTCAATTTATTGTTTAATCCCTGGTGGAAGCATTTAGGTCTGATCATGCTGTCTATCTGGAGCCCTGGCCTTTAACAGACATGTCTCCAACCACAGTTGTAATGTGTTTTCCTCCTCTGTATTGACTCCCTCAAGGGCCTAGCCCTCTCTGACTGGCTCTAATATTTTCATCGCACTGATCTGTCTATAATAATTATGTCCAAGAATTTACTTAATACACTCCAGTCCCTTTTCTTTTTTTAAAATTTAATTTATTGGTATACTATATATAAACATCGCAATTATACTCCACATTGAGAATTTGTACCAGTATATGACATAACTTAATTTTCATTTCTCTCCTTCCCCTACTCACCCTACAACCCCCTGCCCCAATTCCCTTCTGAACAGTTTTATTCCAGTATGATAGAAGTTTTCCATTTCCTGTGACTCCTCTCTATCTCTTTACCTACTAAAAGTCATAGCACACAGGTATTTGAGTCTGAACTAGCCTTTAAGTTTTGCTATTTCCCGAAACATAAAATCATATGATGGCCTGAAGGCCTGTACATATAACATTTTTCCTATCAAATCATAACTAATTTCCTTTTTTTTTTCTCCTCAAGGAGGCAGAGGGAAATGACTAACAAATTCCAGCTGCTGTTTCTATGCTATGGCTTTTGGTCAGGAGATTAATGTGGGAAATTTATGTTGTTGTTGTTTTTAAATGTCTTATGGTTGTCATTGGATAAATTGAGTTCAGTCATCATGCTAATTAGGGCTTTGCTTGTGAGAAATAAGCTCCATCAACCAAGAGTGTTAGGCGTAGAAGTTAGGATTTAGCTTGGGATCTATTGTCCATTTTGCTTTACTGGTTACCAGTCAAGAAGGCTTGTTGCAGGGTGTGAAGGCTGGTGCAGTAGGCTGAATGCTGTTTTATGTGAACTACAAAGTACAATAATCATACAGTATCAGTAGATGTCAAGCGTCTAGGCTAGATAAAAGTGTCAGACTTGATAACATTTCGACTGTTACAGAAGAACAGGAAGCCGTGAGCTGATGAGACAGCCAGGAACATCAGGGAGAGAGCAGATTCCACAACTATATTCTCATAGCCTGATTTTTGGGCCCAAGAATGTCATAGTGGCCCGGGGGGGGGAAACCTTAGAAATCATCATGATTTACATATTCTTCAACACCAATAACGCCACTCAAATTAAAAAAAACAGCAGTAAATATGACTTTCTATGTGTCATTTATTTTAAAATGACAATGAGCCTAATGAAGTGTGTGGACAGATTCATCAAAAGCATTGATTGATGCAGTTTTCCATTTCTTAACCAGTATGTTGGCAGTATGGAAAAAAGGGCAGTGCAAAGTTGTGCTAGAAGCACAGGGCCCAGAAGTTCCCTGATTGTACTTGTACTCACTTCCCTTACACTATTTAGGAAAGGAGGCTCATCTGCCAGGTGCTTATCGTGATCCTACCCTTGGTTTGGTTGCTATGAAGCTCAGACATTTTCCTACCAGGTTCCTTTGCTAGAATTTACAAGTTCTTCAGGGACTTGAAAACACTATGTCCTCAGCTTAAGTGGGAGTTGAGGTCCACATAGATCAAGATCTGAAGGTGGGAAGCAAACTTATAATTATTCTTGCTTACACCTAAAAAGTTGTGGTGCTAACCGTTTTATGGGGCCAATGTAGGAAAATGGTCTTCCTGGGTTTTCTGGTCAAAACAGTATGATATTAATGCTTTGTAAATTCTGAAATTGTATTAATAAGATGAGGGATACTCAGTGGCCTAGGAGAAGAGAAAATATAAAGAAAATATATAAAATATGTAAATATAGAAAGATAATGAGGACATAAGCAACAGAAAGTGACTTATTCCTGAGATTATCAAAAAAGTATAATAATTATTACTCAAGAAGGTCACATTGTATTTGTTAACTACAGAAAGAAATCCACCCCAGTGCAGAATTTGCAGAGAGAGGCTTTTCCTATAGTGAGGGAAGCAGTTCCTGTTACTCCTCATGGTCACCAAGACACTTTGCATATCATGAGCACTAGGAAGGTTGTAGATCTTTGAGAAGCCTTGTGCCAGGAAGTAGGCAGCTTGCTTGTGGGGATAACAGACAATAACTTAGGAAGAATTACGTTATCTTGTGCCTCAGATGCGGGCTCAACTTGAGACCATAAGTGTAATTCCTTGAGGTTTGTGGTCAGCCTTGAGTAAAATGCTGCAGTGCAGGACACAAGTGGAAGTTAAAAAGACTTGAGTCAGGAGGTTTCATGTGTTGAGCCATCTGATGACATGCTCTCCAGGCTGTAGTCAGTACCAGTTCAGGCCTGAAGACTGCTCCCCACTGCGGTGTCACTCTATTCTGGGTCTCTGTTTTCCAAATCATCTTGTCCCGTGAATCCCTAGAGCTTCATAATGTTTTCCTCCTGCGTAAGAGGGTATAGAGGTGAAAAATATGATCTTGGATTTGTGGTGTCTCACAGAACACTGTTGTCATAATTCCGCCTAAGGAACTTCTGTAGGCAGACTCACTGCTCTTCTAGAAGGTCTGGAATTGCTCCTGCATAGGTTATGGGTGTGTGAAACCACAGCAGAGTTGACAGAAACCTGCAAACAATGCAACTGTCCCTCAATGAGAGGAGAATGCACTCCTTATAGTTTTCTAAACCCTCAGGTGTGCATACTTACCTCTCAGAAAGACTGTAAAACACATGAACTAGGAAAACTGAATAACACCGTGTACTTAAAGGAAACTGATGTGGTTATAGAAGTGGTGAAAGGATGTGATTCTGAGGTATAAATGCTCTATATTCAAAAGCATGCTGGTACAGGATGTTTTATACATATTCATGGATATACACTTGATCTATACTCCTTCAGCCACTACACTAAGAGGTTTTCTAAGTAATAGAATTCTCGATTGCCCACAGTGATATATGTGCATTTACGTGTTGCTTTTAGGGACATTCCACAAATTTCATACACAATTGAATTTCTATTATGGACAGGTCATCCCAGTACATGTCTGTATATTTCTAGAATAATCCAAGATACTTTTGAATGGGAAAGGATTCAAACTCTTGCAGAGTGTGTATATTAAATTTTACTAATATCTAGCTTTTTGTGTGTGTTTTTCAGATCCGTTTCATACCCTAAATCAAGGGGCATTTTGCCAGAGATTTCCCTTATAGCCTCTTTAAAAGTCCATGTATTTGGAGGTAATGTAATCCACGTGGTCCTGATTTAGTCTCAATTTCTTCATCAGAACGTTGCTTTCCACAAGGAACTTGATCACTAGAAAGCTATGTGAGATTTTTTTGAAGGTCATAGTTTTTCTAAAAAAGAAAACCACATTTGATCAATAACACAGTTAGTTGTCAAGTGAAAGTACAGAAGAACTTATGAAAATATATTGTTTTAGTATTTAACTTTAATAACAGGCTCAAGATATTTGGAAACTCACTAATCATGGTTAGACAAGTGCACTGCATTGTTATTTTTTCTTCACAAGCTCAAAATTCTATTTTTCATTTGTAAGATGCACTTTATCTTCTCATTACACTAACATTTTAATTTAAATTTTGTTCTTAGATTTTCATTTAGAACTACTTGCATACAATTGTGTAATATAATCTTGTACTTCAACATATCTGCATAAAATACCCTTTATAAACTTAAACACAGTTATAAAACATTGTTATATATACATAATACAATACAATGAAATTACTCTCTAGATTATGAGCTCTCTAAAGATATGTGTGTGATTTATCTTGGTATCTGTGCATATTAGTTTCTTGATAAATATGTTCACCATAATAAAATATGTTAACAATAATTGTAGCAAAAATCTGTCTTAATTTTTAAATGGACTTTATTGGTATATTTAATACATACATTATTATCATATTCAACATTGAGAATTTATACCTGTACATGAAATATCTTGACTTTCATTTTTTTCCCATTTCCCTGTCCTCACTACCTCCTGCCAACCCCCATGTACGTAAGCTTTGTTTCCTTTTTTTTTTTTTTTTTTTTGAGACAGGGTCTCGCTTTGTAGTTCAGGTTGCCTCCGAGCTCACTATGTAGCCCAGGCAAGCCTCGAACTCAGCAATCCTCCTGCCTCTGCCTCCCGAGTGCTGGGATTACAGGTGTGAGCCACCACGCCCGGCACTGTTTGTTTCCTTTTTTTTAACCATCAGATTTTTTTCCCATTCTTTACTTTCCTCTACCTGCCCTTTCTCTTTTTCTTTCGAACACTTTCTTCCTACTTCATATTACTTATCATACATTTTTGGCATTCATTTACATCTTTAGTTTCTCATACTAGAGAAATATAGTATTTACACAACTGTGACCTATTTATTTCTGTTATAAATATGTCCTCAAGGTCCATCCATTTAAGTATAAATGACTCAAATTTATCATTTTTATGGTCAAGTAATATTCCATTTTATAATTTTTTTGAAACCCGCATCTTCTTTTTTCAGTCTCCCATTCATGAGCATTTGGGCTGTTTCCAAGATTTAGCTAATACAAGCTATTAGGTGCTATAACATGAGTGCACATATGTTGCTGTGATATGATTCTTTTAATTCTTTCATGTATAGACCAAGCAGGAAACTAGAGTCAAATGGGATCTCCAATCCTCTAATCCTATTTTTTTTTTTGAGACAGGGTCTAGCTTTGTAGTTCAGGCTGGCTCTGAGCTCACTATGTAGCCCAGGCAAGCCTCGAACTCAGCAATTCTCCTGTCTGTGCCTCCTGAGTGCTGGGATTAAAGGCGTGAGCCACCACGTCTGGCACTGTGGTGGGTGGTATTGATTGCTGGTGGGCATAAGTCACCACACCAAGCATTGTATGTGGTCACCAGGATCAAACTCAGGACCTTGCACTTATGAGGCAGGCGCCAGAACCACTGAGCTAAATCTCCGGCCCCCTCTAATCCTATATTTTAAAGGAATTTTTACCCTAATCTCCACAGTGGTTGCATCAGTCTAAATTATACCAACAGTAGAGAAAAGTTCCTTTCTCCTCACAGTCCCACCAACAGCATGGGAACTAGGAGAAGGAATCAACAATGGGTTTAATCTGATGGGGTCTCATCAGATTAAAAAGCTTCTGTGCAGCAAGAGAAACCTCCAATAGAGTGAAAAAAAACCCACCTACAACATGGGAAAAAAAATTACCAACTATGTCTCAAACAAAGGACTAGAGAAAATAAAGAACTTTAAAAATCAGCCCCTCCAAATTTAAAGACCCAATTCAAAAATGGGCTCCAAAAGAACAGTCATTTTTCAGATGAAGAAGAAAAAGTAGCTAAGAAACTTATGATGAACTGTTCAATGTCGTTGGCCACTCAAGAAATGCAGATCTAAAGAACACTGAGATTCCATCTCACTCCAGAAAGAATGGCTGCTATCACAACATCAATAACAAAAATCTGCTATTTTAGAGATAACAAAAGAGCAAAGAATATTTTATCAACAAGATACAGTAATACACCAAACTGTTCTTAAATCCAGGTTCATACTGGATTAAAAGCACAAGCCTAAGGCCTGAAGGGACTGGGAAAGTGCCTAGTCATGCAAGTCTGGCCTGTTCCCGCACATTTTTTGCTAGGGAGAGAAGTTGGGGGTTAGAACACGTTGGGGATTTCAGCATTTATATAGAAACTTGTAATGTTAGTGTGATTTTGTCATTCAAAAATGACTATATTTAACTTATATACATATATACATTTTGGACATATACATATATTATACAACACATAAATGTAAGTATATGTGTTTATATATTTGTTCTCAGTTACATATTTTATTTCTGCATAAAAATTTGGGCTTTCACAATACATTTGTTATATAAATACTTAATATATATTCATATTTATAAAGGAGAACAATATAGGATGAGGCTATTGTGTTTTACCTACTTGTGTCCCACACATATTATTCACCCAAAGAATATTATTTTTATGTAAATTTTTCCAGTAAACTGTGATATTCTGTGGTATCTGAGGATTGTTCACACTCATAAATGAGGAAATTGCCAAAGAATAAAACATGAAACTCTCTAGTGATACTTAAGAAATTTAAGCCTTACTTAATTGATATAATCAAATTTCTGGAATCACGGAAGAATAAAGAAAACTTGTTTGAAGGCTACATCCCCTGAAGGTTTCCACTGGGTTATTTTTGTGAGTGTTAAAGCTATGAAATGGAGACTAACGGGGGTCTGAGGGCAACATTTTCTCACATACTATGCATTCCTGACTTACAAACCCAAAGTCGTACATCAGAATGTCAAGCTCCCGAATTCCTTCTTTCTACAGAAGCTGCATTCGCCTTTGTTAAAAAATGTTAATTCATCACACAAACTCTATGAAGAACATCTGATGAGTAAGAGCTTTTTCCATCCCAAATACCTGATGTAGAGAATACGCGTAAAGAACCTACCAAAAGCAGAACAATTTGCCACGGTGCACGATTTCAATATACAAGTAACAGAAGAATTAAAAATGCTATTGGCTAACCGCATCTTAGTGGATATTAGCTTAATCAGTTTATTGTCATTCTCATTACAATCAACCTCCTCATTTAGCCTTTCTAACCACCCACCCGGCAAAGATTTTATGGTGAAGTTACTGTATCAGCCAGCAGAACATCATGGTGGCGGTGAGACAGAGGAGTGTGTACTAACAGTAAAGTGTTATTTTGGAGACAATTGGAAATAAAAAAAATAAAAATATGACAGAATGTCCCAAATGAACTTCATTTATTTTAGAATTTTGATAAATCTACAGCAAGTACCAGAAAGCTGTCTCCTTCTCCTAACTTCTTTCCTCCGACACTATTCCATACTACTAGAATAAAAAATGTGCAAGGAGAAGGGGGAACATGAGTATGTTGGGTTAAGGAAAAGAAAATATTTTCTATGACTCCAAGGGGGGACGTGAGATTATCATATATGAAACTTGCTACAGGTGGAAGAGTAGAGGTAAAGGTATTCTAGGAGTGCAGGTAATGAACAAAGTTTTTGACGAACACGAGTTCAGATGAATCCAGTGAAGTTATTACAGAAATAGAAGGGTCACTAAAAGAAATATAATAATCTATTCACAAATAACATTGCTTTTTAAAGTTCCATTGTTTGTTTTTTTGTAAAGCTGTCCAAGAAATAATTTCTAGTGAAATTATATCCATGAATGTAAAGATATGATATTGAAGTACTTATTCAAAGAATACAACCAGAAATGAACACAAAGTATTTCTGATAAAATGTTCAAATAAGTAAATAAAAATAAGATTGCATGATCGAAACATGTATTTGCCTCAAATTTTCTTCTTCCTATTCATGGATAAGATTCACTCAAAAGGCCTAATTTAATTTTTATAATGTTTTAAGAATATACCTAAATTAAAGTTTTATTCAAAAATTTAGAGGGCCGGAGGGTTAGCTCAGTGGTTCCGGTGCCTGCTTCGCAAGCGCAAGGTCCTGAGTTTGATCCCCGGTTACCACATATAATGCTGGGCATGGAGACACGCCCACCAACAATCAACACCACATACCACAATGCCGGACGTGGTGGCTCACGCCTGTAATCCCAGCACTCGGGAGGCAGAGACAGGAGGATTGCTGAGGTCGCGGCGGCTTGCCTGGGCATCATAGTGAGCTCAGGGCCAGCCTGCACTACAAAGCGAGACCCCGTCTCAAAAAGCAAAAAAAAAAAAAAAAAAAGGATATTTACATTTATTCTTATTTTTGAAGAAAGAAGCAATAATTTTCACAAAAGATAAAAGACAATATGAATAATTTGAAATTTTAAAAATTTTATGTATATATACATAGCTACTTGAAGATACAGACTAAAGAAGATGATTAAAACAAACAAAAAGAAGTGTGTTATTTCAATAATTCCAACCCTAAATATTATCAGATGTTAAAATAATTTCTTTAAATATTTTATTTCTTTGAATTCAGAGTAAAAATGTATCATGTATGTAGTGCAAGATGTCAATAGTTCAAAAATACTTTTGATGAAATATCTGAATATTCCATATGCAACTATTTCATAATGATTTGTTTTTTTAAATTCCACTGTCAGAGTGCTACTTCCTAGCAGTGGTAGAGGCTCTGGTAACCAGAAAGACACTGGATTTTCTGGTCTGGATGTTTCTGGTGTGGAAGAATGTTGAGAGAAAACACCTCTCCATTATTCATGTGTCAGAAGAAGGTTAAAATCATTCTTCAGTAGATTACAAAGTTATTTCTTTCCGCACCAAGGTATTTCCTTATTATACCTTATATTTTCCTTATACCTTATTCTCCTATTCCCATGGCTACCAAAGGGGGAGAGAAAAGCAATACACAGAACTTCAAATTTCAACTGTTTCATTGTTCAATCACATGTACAAAAAAATGCTTTCATCTGAACATTATCTCCTAGATGCTTTCATTGTTTTCAGCTGATTTGGATAAGACTTGTCTTCTTCCCTTTGAAAACAATGCAGTCAGAGCCAGGCAAGCAAACAGCACATACTTTCTACATTCTGGTAATGAAAGCTAGTATGGTCCATATAGCAATGTTTAAATAATATGAAGAGATTGAAAGGTTGCCAGAGAAACTTATTTTAAAAAACTGAGATGGAAAGATGGAACAAATGATTCTTTAAGTAGGATTAATGGGCCAAAGGAAGCAACTGCATGATTCCTTTCAGCTCTTGTTAATGTGGCCACTATTAGCTTTATAGTTGACAGGAAATACTAAATTATTATAGAACAAACTATTACATTATATACCGGTCCTCTCAATTCTTCTTCTTTTTTTTTTTTCCTCTAAGGACTCTAAGAATGCAGAGAAAAAAAGGAAAAGAGAGAAAAGAAAATAGACAACAAAACATATAATTCAGTTTTGCTTAATGTATATGAATTTGTCTTTAGCGTTATAGTCAGCTCAAGCCAATTATTTTGTCAGAGAATGCATGATTTGAGGTAAGCATTTCCAGTTAAATTCTTTCCATTTACTGCCTAGAAGTACCAACACAATTACATCAACATAATTTTTTAAACTTTTACACTGTCATTAGTATAGACAATGGACACTGTTAAAGACTCAAAGATAAATGTTTTAATCCTTGTGTTGTACAATTGGCCATCTGGAAGAGTTAACCTCCTCATTGGACCTCTTTCATCCCTGTAGAAGAGAATGAAGTGAAAGTTTAAAAGAGAAAGAATTAGTATGTATTCAGTAGTTACTTTCCAATGAAGATGTAGGAAGAACAGGAATTGAGCAAGTGACAATAAAGGGAAACATTATAAATCGTGACTATAGCACCAGCAAAAGTATGTAGACTGGTTTTCCACCACGTAAGGTTGTAGTTAAGTTCCACCATGTAAGTTTACAGGGAGAATGTAGACTGAGTAATAGATACATTAGTGAAAGATCAGTAACACAAGAGGGATCATGCTATAGAGTGCTAAAATGTTTGTTTGTTGTTGTTGTTTTGTTTTGGGGTTACCAGGAATTGAACTTGAGCCCTTGTGCTTTCAAGGTAGGAGCAGTATCACTTCAGCTAAACCCTTGACCCTATAATGTTAGTTTAACAAAACTGTGGTTCCATCACTTGGAATTCTGAGGCAAGAGGGATCCTGTGAGTTTGACGCCTTTCTGGGCTATGCAGCGAGACCCTGTCTTTAAAAAGGAGAACAATTTGGTTCAATCTCAAGATAATTGAAAGGCATGAAGTATCTTTAAGAAAGTAGAGATTGAGCTTTCTAAAATACAGTCCTAACCACACTGCTATCTTGAAGAAGTGTATAGAGTGATTGCCAAGATGGAATTAGGGTGTGGTGTGAGTTGAAGATTCCAGAAAAGCCAATGGTATCTGTAATGTCAGTCTGAGAATATCATCTCTTTCTTCTTCACTAAGGCTACTTGCAACACATCATTCTTTTCCCCTCACTACCATCCCCAGCCAGATTTCCTATGTCAGACCTCCAGATAAGCTCCTTCCTTCCTCAGTCCTCCGTAAGGTGGGACTGTCTCATAAACAACGTATGTACTGTGCAGTATCTCTTTATGTCTTGATGTTTAGATAAAGAACCTGGCAACAATCAGCCTGAGATCAGTGAAATGTTTTCTGGATGATACAATGGTTTACTCCACAGGAATGCAATATATGCTTTATTTTAGAACAATTTCCATCTTTTCAACTTCTACCTCTGGTCTTAAACAGCTTTGTAGAGATCCCAGGGCTTCTTAATGTTCAGAAGGTACAATGGGAAATAGAGTAAACTAAGGTGAAAGAACATAGTGAAATGGAGTGTACAGGAGAGTATATCAAATAGGCCACCTAAATAAGAGCTTCAGATTTTAGGTGTGTCCAATTCAGTGTCACCTTGCAGAGATCCAGAAAATCCATGCAGCCTTCATGTTAATGGACACAATATTCCTCCAAGATTTGTGCATCTAGTTTGTATTAGAAATCATCTAATTTGTGTATAAAACATAACATATATATGCCATATAGATAAGTAGTATATCTTTGGTATTAAATTGTCATGGGGAAATAGTTTGTTAACTTAATTATGTAGTAAGGCAAAATATCTTAACGTTGGCTTCTTAGAAGAATGATGAGAAGAGTTGAGCAACAGTGTCACAGGAACCCCAGTAGGATCACAGCAGAAGTGGAGGCAGCAAGGGAGGAAAGCCTGCGAGAGGCCCCCTGTGGATTCAAGTCCTGAGCTGAGGCGAGCTGCCTAACATTGCAGGGTTGACTCTGACAGGCTGTTCAGCATGCTGGGGCAGAGCAGGAAACTCCTGGCATTGCAGGCTTCTGAGAGCCTGATGGATGGAAGCGGGGGACAAGACATCCTCAGCCTGCTGTGGAGGACTGAGCTTCACGGAAGGAATTCTCATGGCTCTTCTGGTCCTCAGGCTTGTCATAACACAGCCAGGGCCTCCTACATTTCTGTAAGTTCAGGGACGGATGTAAAAACCTGAGTTTGGCTTTAAGTGCTATCCCTCCAAAGCAGGTAATCTTGCTCTTCCCACCAGATATCAAAATCCAGTAGAAGGAAGCGTTCTGGTTATGCTGGGGCTTCTATAAACCACTAGGCTGGCATAGAAGGAATTTTGGCAATTAAAAAATGCTTAGAACGATGACACACTGTGCCCTTTGTGGCTGATAGACAAATAGATGGAGAGAGAGCCAGCAGTCATCTTGGGCGATCCATGACATCAGATGGAGAGTCATCTCTGTTTCTAGGAGAGTTTCTATGTAATTGTTTTGTCCACCCACAAACAGCTGGAGTCTTGCCCAGTATCTAGGACTTGGGAAGAGGTTGGGAAGATGTTAGAATAGGATCAGGGGAAGCAGTTTGCTCTTTAATGAATCATAAAATGTGAAGGATGTGAAAGAGAGGTGGAGGAGGACAGTAAGTCAGGATGAAACTGAGGAAAATGAAGGTAGTGTTGTCAAGGCAATTTAGGTTAGGAAGAAAGTATGAAGAAAAAATTTCTGAAGGCTAATTGGGTAGATGTGTAATTTTCTCTAATTACGTTGTATGAGAAATATATGCATATTTTTATGTGTTGGAGATTGCGTAGCTCCATCAAACATGCAAAAACCTGTATATCTCATCTTAGTATATATGAGATATTTGAGTATGTAATTTTCTAATTTGATAATTATTTAATGAAGTGCTTCTTTCAAGATTCCTTCCTTTGAATTTCTTTTTGTGTCCCAATATGTAAAGTGGAAAGTGAAAGGAGACTTCCAAAAATGGAAATGCATCAAGGGAGGCAATGAAAACTTGATGAGCCTGTCACTCTTTAGATCTTTAAGGGATTTCTTGTAAAGGGTGAATAATGCTCAATATAATTACTTGCTGGAGGATTAGGAAGTAATGTATAATTATAAGTTTATTCATATAAATGTTTATGGGCCTGCACCAACAAGCCTCAAGAGCAGTAAAGAAGTTGTAAGTCCTGTGGGAGGAGAAACAGGTCCACAAAAGGAAGTAATATTGTTACCTCACGTCATTTCATGTGAAATCAGCTGTAGAATTCATGTTCATTCCTTTTATGGTTAAAACAATGGAGACTTGATTTGCATTTGAAATAAGTGCTCAGGTTCATAGCCAGTGAAATCTAAATAAGCTCACACATTTTGACAAGATTAGGGGGCAGATGAAAGTAAGGATTCTCAAAAATTATTCAGAACAGTCTTATATTATGTCTGCCAAGTGTGAGGAAGGACAGAAATTTTTACCTTAAACCTGAAAAAGGAAACATTTCAATTTCCCATATTTCTGATGGTTTTTAAACCTAAGTTGTCTATGCAATCATTCAAGCCTGTACTTATTTCAGTAATCGCATAGACACACATAAACAAACACAAATACACATGCATGTACACATATTTTAGTAATATCATATTTACTATTTTGAAAAAACCATTCAACCAAAGTTTCAAGAGGAAAACTAATTATATGAGGATGGAACATAGCATAGAGGTAAAAAATTCTTGGTCATAAATCAAGTATACACCACTGAAAACACATGCTTTAAAAATAATGACTTTCATCTAAACAAAAAGAATCACAATATTTAAAAATTGAAAGCTATTGTACCCGGTTCCCTCTATCCATCCTACTTACAAGGGAACAGCCACCTGTCATCAATAATCCAGAAATGTTTCTGTATACACAAATCTATTCCTTTTTAAATGATGCTGCCTGAAAAGCCATGCCCATTCCTAACATCACAGGGGTCCAGCCCTGAAATACGTTCTGAGAGCTTTGATCTCAAAGCTGACATGTACCTAGGGAGAGAACTTTTTTCATGAACTGTGCCTACAGCATGTGTTGCTGAGTATGTCCTTTGTTTGTTTGGTTGCCATGACTTTGCTAATCTCTGTATAATGCATGTCAAAGAATCTACTGGTGTCATTACTAACTTAAGATTATAAATAAGTATTGAGGCATAACAATACTGAAAAATGTGATACACACATGCTTTGTCCAGGCTCAATAAATCTACTGTCATTTCCTTTCAAACAGTCCTAAAAGATGTCTTGCAATTAAAACTTTTTATCCATAAAATGTTTCTCCAACCTGTTTTTATTTTATGAAGAATCAAGGGTGATAACAGATAAATAGATTTGTGGAGATTTCATTGCTCTATTTTGTCTTTTGTTGTTTGAAGAATTTGGTGTGGTTTTTTGTTTCTAAATTTTTAAAATACAGTTAATACAAACCCTTTCCTAGTTGAAGAATCTGACTTTGATGTCATGTAATGAGTCATTCCTTAGGAATTATAAAGTGGGAATAATATGAGCAATTAGGGTGCAATTACTAAATTGTCTTCCACCATGACAAAATCCAGTATGGGTGAATTACAAGTTGTTTGTTTTCTAAGAAGTGAGGGAAATTATGATCTTTAAAGAAAAAAAAACAAATGAAATAAAAACCTATGTGAAAAATTTTGTTCTAATATTTACAGATTCAAATCAATTATCTTCCATCTCTCAAAAGAGATTTTTTTTTTAAAAAACAGGCTCCAGATGGTAATGTGTACATTGCAAAGTGATTGATTTTTTTTTCTGAGAATTGTTCGTTTGAATATATCACACCAATACCAAGAGGCTTTATTTTAGTAGGTCACACATTTGCCACTTCCTGAGGAGAAACAAACTGTATAAGTTATTGATTTTCATAGTATCCAACCTTAATTGGGATAAAAGCTACAGGAGAAAGATTGAAATCAGACCTGAAATGACAGAAAAGATCCTTTCCTAAGACCTGGGTCATAATAGCCATTGTAAATGCAAAGCTGTAGATTCTGAATCATACAGGAATTAATGCCAAATACATCTCTCTCTTTGCAGAGCTAATAAAAAGAGAAAAACAGTACACAAAGTATGTCATGCATTCTGAGTAATACTGGGAATATGTTAAAATATTGGACTGTATGGAAAAATTAATCAAAAGGGAAAATTGATTTTCATATTTAAAATTAAGGAAGACAAAACTAGAAAATCACAAAAGAAAAATAGACACTTCATTTTCCCTAAATAAATCAACTAAACCTATGAGATTTTAATTAATACAAATTGCTAAGAGTGATTGCAAAATTACTGAGAAAGAAAATTATTAGTATGTAAACACATGTAAAGCTTGTCCATACCCATTCAAAAGTTATTCAAAATTGCTTTAATTTCACCAGAAATCCAAGAGGAATTTATAGTAATCTGTGCAGTAGGAACCCACTCAGCCAAAACTTATTAAAATCCATTTTTATGATGTTACCATAATTTGCGATGTATTTTAAATTCAAATAACCATGACAAAATACACTCTGAAAGTATTATTTCATCACATTTGACCTCCTCATGATAATAACACTTTAGCTGCTTGATCTGATGCCCTTTATCACGTTTTCTTAATATAATCTTTTAAATGAGCAACTTCCAAATACGAGCACAACCACTAATAACAAATTCTCACAGGGTAAAGAAAAAAACAAAAGCTTAAAAGTATTGGCTTCAGGGCCGGAGGGTTAGCTCAGTGGTTCCGGCGCCTGCCTCGCAAGCGTAAGGACCTGAGTTCGATCCCCGGTTACCACATATAATGCTGGGCGTGGTGGCTCACGCCTGTAATCCCAGCACTCGGGAGGCAGAGACAGGAGGATTGCTGAGTTCGCGGCGGCTTGCCTGGGCACCATAGTGAGCTCAGGGCCAG